>CM055276.1:11174213-11237390 GCA_029237695.1 Conchocele bisecta | reverse complement strand
AAAATAAAAACGTGTTTTCATCATGGCCCTGTGTAAAGTGGTTTAATTTAAGACTTATGACGATACTAGGACAGCTGGGTTGTGTCTATTTTCACCCATATCGGTACATATCGGATTTCCCAATAATATATAGTCTGATACTTATGTACCGATATCGGTGAAAATTGAAACAACGCAGCAGTCACAGTATCGTCATATTTCTTCAATTAAACAACTTTACACAGGGCCATGATGAAAAGATGTTTTTATTTTGTATAGTATTTAAAAAAAAAAATCCTGTTATGCCCCTTTAATCATTTGAAGGGGTCGTGAAAATAATGGGGACTTAGCCCACTTCTTTCACTGACCCCTTCAAATGCAGTACTATCGCTACTGTGACTAATGTGTGAAGGGAACTTATTGTTTTCGGAAATAAAGAGGCCAGTACAGGCCCGTACGCAGGAATTAATTTAGGGTGGGGGGGGGGGGGGTGCGTTATCGACGGTGCGAAGGGCCAACAAAATTTTTTGCACATCCTCGGACAGACCTCTGCAGATTAACCCTCTCACCCCTAAGTAACTGGAATTGATTTTGATATTTTAATTTTGCAACACAAAATGATTTTCAGACCAGTCCATTTATGAACATGGGGTGTTTTTGTTCTCACAAATTACTTGCAAAAAGTGCAGATCCTGATGAGACGGCTCGTCACGAGTCGGCTCATCTGGATCTACACTTTTTTCCAATACCACTGTTGAAATGGTTAAGGGGGGTGCGTACGCACCCGCACCCGTCGCACCCCCTCTGTGTACGGGCCTGCAGTATAAGAAGGGGTCAACGTCCAAAAGGGACTTACATGTAGCGCCTTTCTGCCACAGACGCTTTCAAGTACGTTACCTTTGTTGAAGATTACCATGCGTTGTAAACGTGATCAACTTATGATGAATCAAATATATTATACTGCTTAATTGTGAGTATTTAATCAGAGTTTTTAAGTGGTTATTTACATAAACATATTACTAGTATACTCATATGTGGCTGTGACTGGAGAAATGGCTCTTATGGTATCACTGTGCTAAATATAGTACACATCGGCCAGGGGGTATGCTTTAGTAGTCCGGTATAAACAAATAATGCAGACGTTTTGAGGCCACAGACCCAGTTTGCTTGTAAATCCTGATCCATTACAGCCCAATTTTACTTGAGAAACATGTTGGGGTGTTTTTAACACCAGTTTCCAGCATATTTCTAGCATTTAAAAGAAATTACTGAGCCTGCTTGTCACGTGATGTGAACACTACGTCACATGACACTTTGATGATAAACAATATGGCGGACAGGACAATGTTGAAATTTTCTTTCTTTGGAGTAAGTGAACATATTGTTTAATTAGTGAAAATCCGGTGCAGACAGGTTGCGGGTTATGAACAGGTACGTTCCACAGCATCCATACGAATAGTGAAAGTGTGAGAGAATGGCCATATTTGGAGGAATCGGTTAAGTTGTATAGTAAAACTAATTGGTGGTTGCTAGCCTTATGTGTTCGCGATCAGTGTAGATCTAGATCAGACAGCACAGTCTGATCAGGATCTACACGGTTCGCCATTCCATCAACCAAATACCCGTAATTTCTTTAACAAGCAATATCGATCGCTGTACAGGAGTAGGCTATTTAATCAAGAGCTACACTGGTCAAAAATGTCGTAAGCCCCATTTCTCCAGTCACAAAATAGGTTCTCAGACATGTTCCTCATCAGCACTTATAGGAATGAGAAGACAGGGGCACACCAGGGGGAATTATACTGCTAATAATGAAGAATTAGAAGATAAAATAACGAGACAGCCAAATAGTTCCGCGGATGGGGATATTAGAATCAAATCCGGCACTTTACACGAAAACGATAATCCCGCCCCCATGAAATTAGACATAAATTGAATTCCAAGATGTCTGAATTAGACGGTCATTTTTATATTTGTCTAAAACGCTCGGTGGTGGTGGTAAAAAGTGTCAACAACCCCATCAAATGTCGGCGGGAAAGTTCATTTTACCTTATGCGCGGATTCGTAGGCTGATTTTGGTCTACACTGGTCAATAACACTATATTAACCCTTTGAACCCGCTATAGCGGTTTATACAAACAGTGCAGATCCAGATGAGCCGGCTCGTAACGAGCCGTCTCATCAGGATCTGCACTTTTTGCAAGTAATTTTCATATTAATTAGAACAAAAACAACCCTTTTTCATAAATGGACGAATCTGAAAATCATTTTGTGACCATTGGATTGGTTGGAACATTAGCATATCACAGTCCATTCCAGTTCCTTAGGGTTGAAAGGGTTAAGCCCTATTTATCCAGTAGCGTTACATGTCTGTGGCTGTGACTGGAGAAATTGGGCTTATGGGATTTGTGACCAGTGTAGCTCCTGATCAAACAGCACACTCCTGTAGCCTGATAACGATCTATAGTATGTGTTACAAGCATAACGGGTGTTTCGTTGATGGAATAGCGAACAGTGCATATCCAGCTCAGACTGTGTGGATGCACAGGCTGATCTGGATATACACTGGTCGCAAAACCCATGAGTATATCCAGATTAGCCTGTGCATCCACACAGTCTGATCTGGATATACACTGGTCGCAAAACACATGAGCCCAGTTTCTCCAGTCACAGCCACATAGGTGACTAAGATTGGGGAACTTTTGCTATGACAGAGAATGCATTAGCTACAATAATTCGCCTCCGATATGTTATCTACGGCTACAATTTGACCCATTCAAAAAATGTTAGCAACCGAAGTGCATACCCAAACCTGTTGCATGTAGGTCAAATGTTAGTAAACTGTATATTTTATACCTTTAAACAAATACTCTTTGATGTAGAACTAGTAAATTGCCAAACATAATAGAACAGGGAATTCGTTTTCCCATGGAAGCCATCTTTTTTCTAGTTGTTGCTCAACATACAATATAACGAAATGAAGCTTTCAAATTTACAAGCTATACATGTAAATGTCAGATAAACACATTGACACGGTAAAATAACCACTTAGAACTGCATGTGTATGTTCTTTATTAATAAGTTATTGATACAGCTTTGACAGCTTTGACAGTTTTATATCGCTAACATATCAAACACGCCGGATAACGATTGCAAAATTCACTCTTCTCTGCGATAAATTAAAGAGATGGGGTTAAATTGCTACCCTCGCGAGAGGTATGGAGCGGGGTATCACTTTTGTTTGTAAGAATGAACCAGTTCGCCTGTCAGTGAAACATCAGTCATGGTTTCAACCCTCATAAGGCTGCTGTACAGGTGGAAGACTCGGACCTAGAACCTAATAATTGGCTCATTTGATAAACGTTACCACACCCACCCATTTCCACACATTATACATTATGTACAGTCTTTTCAAACTCTTGTCTACCTTGAAAAGACTAATGTATATAGTGAATGGAAATGGGTGGGTGGGGTGACGTTTTTCAAATGATCCAATTATTGAGTCCTACTGTCTGTTCCACGTTTTGCTGCCGACGAACTTTTGGCTATTAAACACATTCAATTAAAAACATATTTAAATGTAGGTACTTTTACATCAATAACAAAAAAGTCACCCTCCCCAAATTTTTTATTTCATAAAATTCCATCAAATATCGATTTGTAGTTTTTTCGCTATAAAATCAAATATTTGATGGAATTTCAGGGTTACTTTTTTCTTATTGACAAAAGAGTACTTACATTTAAATAGTGTTCAGGTTTAATGTGTTTAATAGCCAAAAGTTCGTCGGCAGCAAAAAGTGGAACAGACAGTAGGTCCGAGTCTTCCACCTGTGTGCTGCTGGAGTGCACTAGATGATCTAAAAAAAACAAGCGAAAAGGTTTTAAACCTGGACCCGCACATCCCAGATTATTCTTTTACAAGACATACTAGTTTCGTCCATTCTTTAGATGACATTTTTCGGACAAAATAAACATTCATTTACCATTACCGTATGTGTTAATTTGCATTATTATACCTTTTTAATAAAACGTACTTGCCACTCTTGATATATCACATATGAAAATGTATTCTGGCGAGAAGAAAATTGTTCTTAAATGCTAATCAAATCGGTTTCAAGTCTCATCCAAAATATCTTTGGTACGGAGCCCCGCAGGGGACGTAGAATTCTTTTTTTTTTATTAATTCGTTCCCACAAAATAACAATTCGTTCCCTCAATTTAACAATTCGTTCCCGCGAATTAATAATTCGTTCCCATAGGAACGAATTGTTAATTCGAGGGAACGAAATGTTAAATTGAGGGACCCGTGGGAACGAATTGTTAATTCGAGGGAACGAATTGTTAAATTGAGGGAAAGAATCACAGGCCCGTACGCAGGGGGGGGGGGGGGGTCCCTAAATTCGCCGAGGTCCGCTATTTTTCAAACAGTAATCTCAACAAATCTTGAAATGCATTAATATACAGGTAAATGCATGAACATATCACAATTTCAGGCGCGGATACAGGGGGGGGGGGGGGGGTGGGGGGGGGGGGGGGCGAGGGGAGGGGAGGGGAGGGATCCAGGGGTCCGGACCACACCCCCACCCCTCCCCCTGCTCCCGGCAAAAAAAAAATAAAAAAAAAAAACTACAATACTCGAATAGTTGGATGACTTTTTTCGTGGCCTAGATGGCATTTAAAAATTTCCTGGGGGAGAACCGCCAGACCTCCCCCATTTTACAACTTCGCGCTCGTGTAATTACAGACCCCCCCCCCCCTACAATTATTTCTGTATCCACCCCTGAATTTACCACCGTTGAAATCCGAATTTAAATGACTTAAAATGCAGGAGAGTGCATTTCAGGCCATGTAGGTTCACAAAATTTCAGGGGGAGCATGCCCCCGGACCCCCCTAGCGCACTCGCTCTACTACGTGGGGCTCGCCCCTGACGCACCCCCAATAGAAAATCCTGCGTACGGGCCTGGTTCAATTGTCGTTTCGTGGGAACGAATTGTTAATTCGAGGGAACGAATTGTTATATCGTGGGAACGAATTGTTAAATTGAGGGAACGAATTGTTATTTCGTGGGAACGAATTCATCAAAGAAAATCCATGTCCCCTGCGGGGCTGCGAACATTGGCATGAAAATACAATGAATTTTTGGTTCATACCAAACGCTGGATTTGAACCAACAGCCGTCGGTTTCAGAGTCAATTTCATAAAATTGGTTTCGTTTTTCGACTCTCCATGTTACTTTCCACCTCATTTTCCTTAATGTTAAATTCCCATAGGAAAATTGAGTTTTTCACAATAAAAAGCTAGAAAATGTGTTCATAGAACACGGATGCCTCACATACCGCTTTGATAATAAACGAGGCAAAAATCCAAGTCCGAAAGGGGAGATAGTCCATGACTCGGGGTCCAATCAAAAATCGAAATAAACTTTGCGCATCTACTCATCATAAGGCAACTACATACCAATTTTCAGGTCTGTAGTAAAATTTCCAAATTATAAGTAAAAAAGGGGGAGACAATCCATAACTCGGGGGTCAAATAAAAAATCGAAGTAAACTTTGCGCATCTACTTATCATAAGGAAATTACATACCAAGTTTGAGATCTGTAGCTATTACGGTTTAAACAAGTTAAGTGTTACAAGGCAAACTTGCCAAGCCCTAAGTCGAAAAAGGGGAGATAATCCATGACCCGGGGGTCATATTTGTGCATCTGCTCATCATAAGGCAGCTACATACCAAGTTTCAGGTCTGTAGCTATTAGGGTTTAAAGGTTTTACGAGTTACCAGCCAAAATTGGAAAATTATAAGTCGAAAAGGGGAAGATAATCCATGACCCGAGGATCAAATCAAAATAAATTGTACACATCATCATGATCATGGGGAAGCTACATACCAAGTTTCAGGTATGTAGCTAGTACGGTTTAAAAGTTTTACGACTTACAAAGTTGGTGACGGACGAACAAGGATAACACTAAATGCCCCCTCCACTATCGTAGTGGGGCATAACAATGGGGAAGGTGACTTTTTTGTTATGGATGTTACTTACAGTTCAAGAATGTTTAGATTTAATGTACTTAATAGCCACTTGATAAAACATTGAAGCCGCCACTGCTAGAAGACCAGGCTGGTCACTAATGCAGTCTGATCAGGATCTGCACTGTTCGCCATTCCATCAATGAAACACCCACCATGTTTCTAACAAGCAGTAATGCTCGTTATCAGGCTACAAGAGTGTGCCATTTGACCAGGAGCTACACTGGTGACAAGTCACATTAGCCCCATTTCTAGAGTCACACGTGTATGTGTACAAAGTGTCCGTCTTTTCACGGCTGTTCAAATACCATGTTAACTAACATCAAACTTCATTCTATGAAAATAATTATGTTTCCCTGTGTCAATATTTCCGCGTCTGTTTACGTTTGATCATGTTGGTGTGACAAATCAATACAAGTGATATTGCCCAGAGTGCACCACAGGGGACATGGCTTTTTTTTTTAATAATTTGTTCCCACGAAATAACAAGTCGTTCCCCCAATTTAACAGCCTGTGCATCCGCACAGTCTGATCAGGATCCGCACTGTTTGCTATTCCATCAATAAAACACCCGTCATGCTTCTAAGGAGTATAGATCGTTAGAAGGTTACTCAAGAAACATGCCATATTTCTTTTTGTTTTCATGGCAAATTATATTTCTCTGTTTTTATGCTGGTTTCGAAACATAATAAGGAAATTTTTACCAGTTTTACCATCCCTGCCACGCGGATTTCGCCTGTGGATGTATGGAACTATACGTGGCCAGGCGGGTGGGGAAATAATACCTGACCACATTTCCAACAACCAATGGCCTTGTCAAGGGACGTTCGTACAAGCAGGACTTTGTTTATATAAAAGAGGTCCACGAGAGCCATTTCACTGCATGAATGAGCAGACATTATATTATTAAAATGCCCTACTAACAAAACACAGCTGAACGACGCCAAACGTATTGCAATATGCCAATTTTCAGATATACGCTTCTTCAATGAACCCAAAACTATTTTTTCGTCCAAGCATACCGAATGCAGCATTTCGCTGTTAGACATAAACAATCAAAAACCTTTATGGGCTGTGAAGCAACCGAAATATGTAAGGGGTCCTTACATATTTCGGTTGCTTCACAACTGAAAGTCGAATCCCCTTTTCAAAACTGCTGGTGACGCTCATAACAACTGTACACCAAACCAATGCAGTAGGGGTGGTAACGTTACGGTCACTATAGGGGCACAATGGTAACATGGTCAGTATAGGGGCAGAATAATGGCCAATATAGGGGCACTTATAAACATGCCATATAAACACTCACATCTATTTGTAACACTGGTACGTATATAAGGGGACACTTGTATGTCTACCAAGAGTTGAGATAAAGGATCTTACGGCATTTGTAACCAGTATGAGCACAGAAAAGCGTGCCTAACAGAACTAGTGTAACACTAACGCTAACGCCATGTAAAGGCTAACGTCGAGCGATAACTTAGTATATATAGTGAACGAGGGAACCATTGTATATGTACCACAGTTATAACAATGGACATTACGACATTTGTCACCTGTGTAGCTCAAGATCAGCCTGCGTAACAGCACAATCTAAAACAACTATATTTTTTGTTTAGCTTATATTTAACTGGCTCTAGGACCTTGCATGCCGTCTCCCAAGAATGGGAGAAAGAACGGAGGTAGAGATCTTTTGAGAGAAACCGGTAATTCGTATTTACTACGAATTATCGGTACCCATTTACAGCTGGGTGAACTGGAGCAGTGTGGATAAAGTGTCTTGCTCAAGGACACAACGCACGCCGCTAGTCAGGCTCGAACCCACGACCCTTGGATCAGTAGTCCGACACACTAACCATTACGCCACGGCGCTCCAAACAACTATATGACAATTATACTGCGCTGTATGTGACACATATTGGCAGTAGTTTCTATGATATTTAGTTACTTTAATGTGGTGGAACTAGTGTTATGTAATGTTATTTCCCTTCTAACTGGGCCGTATAGGGGCCCTCGGGTAACATGGTCCAAATAGGAGCACTAAAATGGTTCCAACAGGGGCACATATGTACATGGCGAGTATCATACAGGACAATTTGTTCCCACGGGAACAATTCGTTCCCTCGAATTAACAATTCGTTCCCTCAATTTAACAATTCGTTCCCACGAAATAACAATTCGTTCCCACGGGAACGAATTGTTAATTCGTGGGAACGAATTGTTATATCGTGGGAACGAATTGTTAATTCGAGGGAACGAATTGTTATTTCGTGGGAACGAATTAATAAATAAAATCCATGTCCCCTGCGGGGTTCCGTAGAATTGAAAACTACTATTGAGACGAAAACATACAGACATACCAAATGGATTCTATTACCGTTTAGATCAAAACTTTCTTGACTGAACATTGAATAACAGATCAACCTTTTTATTTGATATAAAACAATGCCCATTTTGGCATCGAAATCTATAGGATCTGAAACAATATCCCATACTCATGGTACGGGTAGCTCCTACTCACTATACAGTCATATATAGAGAACAGTAGGATAGTGCCGTGAATGGGGAAAATATCTGGCAAGGCTTAGGAAACGGGATCCCGTTTCCGTGCCGTGCCAGATATTGTTTTCCCATGCACGGCAATAACATACTATTATATTTATCCCGTCAACACTGCAAATAGCTTTAAAATGCAAAACATAACCCCAGCCGCATCCTCAAAATCGGAGAATCGAACCGCACATATTCATACGCAGTGATTAGGTTGTATTGACATGATATCAAAAATGTTTCACGGCAAGTACGCACTGTGTTGACGGGATCAAGCATGCGTATGATCCAATAATTATACCCTCGCCGATAGGTGAGAGGGGACATAGCGTTAGTCCCCATGTACGTACCTACGTGCGTACGTTAGTAACACCTTTCAGTTTTTCAATAGCTTATGAACCGTTTGACCGATTTTTATAATATTCGGCGACAATGTGTGTAGAGATGATGCTTTGTTTTACATACGACTCACGTCCGACCGCCCAAGGTCAAGGTCACTGTGTACTTATTTTCACTTTGTAAGGCAAAACTGTTAAAAGTTAAAAAAAAAAAATTATCAATCAAGCAGCGAGGGGATTTGTTTGGTGATAACGATGCCCTGGTTTTACTAACGACAGTTAACCTACTTCAGTGACTGAATGACGGACAGTGTTGCCTCAGATCAGACTGCGCGGATGCGCAGGCTGATCTGGGACAACGCTGGTCGCAAACGTCGCAAGGTCCATTTTCTCAGGCAGCGGCCCGTGTATATTGCATTATTAATAACAGATAAAGTCACAGGTCACCTGTGATGTTTCAGATATTCAATGTGCATATTTAAACTTTATCAAATTGACTCTGATCAGTTATTCTTATCAGTATTATAAATTTCTATTTTTCGTTTTGAAAATACGCTTGACAATAATTTACGAGGTTACTTAAGGTGCGAATGGGTTCAGAAATGGGCTGAACGTCATCACTTACTGAGCTTAAGGTGCGAATGGGTTCAGAAATGGGCTGATACGTCATCACTTACTGAGGCCTAAAAGTATTGTGGTTCGTACAACCCGACACTACCCACAAGCATTCGGCGTGTTTCGGCTTTCATCGGTATAACTCTATATATATGAGCAAGGCTTCTAACTTTGGTCGGACACGACCTCGTATCATAACACATTCCGCGATTTTATTAACGCTAATGTGAATATGTTGGCGGAAAGTGCACACGTTCATTTGAGAATTATTGTTATCTTGCTAAAATAACATAGTTAGAACATCGATAATATCTAATAGTAATATCGAATTCACAGCTCTTTTTCCTAAGTCGGACACAACCTCGTACCATAACAAATGAAATAATGTGTTACGGCTCTAACGTCAATGTGACAAGTTCATATGATCATTTGAGAAGTATCGATATCCTGCAGAAATACATAAAATGCATAGAAAATTACAAATTTAAACATGTTGTTTTGTTATGATACGAGGTCGTGTCCGATCAAAGTTAGCAGCCTTGTTCATATATACAGAGTTATACCGATGAAAGCCGAAACACGCCGAATGCCTGTGACTACCTACTGACTGTTCCACGTTTCGCTGCCGACGAACTTTTGGCTATTAAACACATCAAATCTAAAAACATAGTATTTCATTGTAAGTACTTTTTCATAAATATCAAAGTCACCCTCCCCCAGAAAAAAGTTTTATGAAAGTCCATCAAATATTGATTTTATTGCGAATAACATATCGCCAGGTTTCGGAGTCACTTTCCAAAATGTTCGTTTCATCCTCCTCCTTTTGTTAGCAATACAATCAATATTGATAGAATTTCATCAACTAAAAAAAATGGGGAGGGTGACTTTTTTGTTCTATATACATAGTACTGTATGAGACAAAGTGGGTGGGGTAATGGATTGTTTTTGCAATGGGCATTTGTTTGCGTCACAGGTCCGAGTCTTCCATCTGTGGGGGTGACCCGGTCTAATAAAGATAGCCATTCACTTTGCGCAGCTGAACACCGTAAGGCAGCCATATAGCAACTATCAAGTCTCATTACGTTTTATAAGTAACGGGTCGCAAAGACGGACGGACGTACGACAGACGGACGGACACCCGTTACGAAACATTACTATGAAAATATGATTTTTTCATACACAAAAAAAATGCATCTATTAAAATCAGAATGTTCAATGCATGACTTGTCCTCAGATTTTCCATCAACTCGGCATAAGCTTAGCACATGACCGGCGCGTCAAGGAATATTAACTTTTCACATAGAGAACTCTTTTATTAACCGTTACACCGCTATCTTATTTATTTTTCTCGTCTGCTGTTTATTTTCTATTTTTATCATCAAACACATGCTTTGACAGCACTTTAGAATAATTTACAACATGCTTTGACAGCACTTCAGAATCATTTCCATTGGACATGATTCTGAAGTGCTGTCAAACCATGTTTTTATTGAGGAATAAGGCAAGATATAAAAGCAAAAACAGCAGACGACAATTGTTATGAGTAGCGGTCTAAGGGTTAACTTGTAATACAAATGTACATGTATTTACATTGACTTGCGAGTGTTATTTCCCATCCATTGACAATGCAAATACACAATATATAAACAATGAACAAGTTATGTAAATACCAATGAATACACAGTGTATACTTGTTGTGTTATGGGTCATTACAACTGCATCGTGTTTCACAATCTGTTATTAAACCATACAATAAATATTAGTTGATACGAAGAAGTAGAACTATTAATTAAACGGTTTGCGTGGCTGTGACAGGAGAAATGGGGAATATTGCATGTGTGACCAGTCTCTTCTATTCTATTCTATTCTATTCTATGATTTGGATATTGCTCCTCTTTGTAGGAGCACCCAGGTCGTACTGACCTGGTTATTGATACCCCAGATCAGTTGGTTTGTTTGTTTATTGGTGTGTAACGGCATATCAACAGCTAAGGTAAGGCCGGGCAAACGGCTCTCGATCCCATTTTAACCTGCATTGGGGTGGGGGGGGGTCCCAAAATCAGAACGGAATATTTACATCGAGAAAAAAATATATTCAGCCCTGAAATTAGAATAACCTGACCTGGTGCCAGGTCTATACCACACCAAAGTCACTTGGCCCTTTCCACTAAAATAGGATTACGAATAATCGTAATACTCACATAAGGGGTATAACCAGATTCAACTGTCACATACAAAATGCCTAAGACGTATGAGAGGGCCAAACCAGGTCTCCATTTGGAATTCCGGTAAGGATGAACACCGATCGTTAAATTACCCATCGCATGCTCCCACATGCCACCCACACCCCAGTAGCCTATTTCACCAACATTGCAAAGTATACTTTTCTAGCAAAGTATACTTTGAGGGAGTAATCATTTATTTTCCCCGAAACGCATTATTTCACATAGAACTAACAACTGCATATATTAGATGATTAAAAGTATGCATAAATATTATACTGAATGTATTACATTATCACAGCCAATGGCTGTGATAATGTAATAAATTCAGTATAATAAAAATTAATAAATTTGTAAATCCTGAAATTGAAAATTTCTCCCTCAAAGTATACTTTGCTAGAAAAGTATACTTTGCAATGTTGGTGAAATAGGCTACTGATCAGACTGTGCATACATCATGTATACATGAGGCTACATAAGTGTGTATTATATACAAGCCCCAGTGCAAAATTATGATAGCCGGTGCATTTCACATTAACATTGTTGTCTCGTAAACAATTATTGGATTTGGAATCCAACAATTCAAATTTCCAGACGATCCTAAATTTGCACTTACTAACATTGTTGTCGTACGCAGTTTAGTGAAACCGGCCCCAGGGTCTCACAATTCGGTATTTAATCGTTCTCTGGCTAGCAAACAAGAAAAGGCGGCCGGTCGACACACAGTGGCATATTGGAGAAAGCCTGGCAAACGTCTTAACCTGGCCCACGGACGGACGGACGGACGGACGGACATTTTAACACATTTCAAACAGTATGTGCTTTCCGACACCACCGAGACCGAGTCATAATATGTATATAGTTTCGTTCACCACCACCTGCGCTAATCTTGCCAATATTTGTAAATGTGATTATTTCAAAATACTTGAATATTGTGTTTGAAAGTAAGTAAGCAGCTTGATTGGCTGAGCCTGAGCTCTGCTACAGCACATCTCAGGCACAGCCAATCAAACTGCTTGATTGCTAGTTCAGATTGCCAATATATGTTCAGAGACTTTGACATCTTGGCATGATTAACGCCGGCGATGGTGCATTATGATGAATATTCAGATTAAGACCGGCCATAAATGACATTAACCCCGTTTGTCCAGCCACAGCAATGTATGTACATACGGCGGTAAATCCAAAATGAAAATACTTCACACTGATGTAGTTAGGTGCTTACCGAGGTGGGATGGGGGATTGCGGGGTGGGGGGGGGGGGGGGTGGTAAGGCTAGGTGCAAGAACATCCTCACTCGGGACTGTGTTTTTTTTTCATTAAAGGCACTGTCTATCAGACGATGTGTCAGATATTCAATATATTTATGTGTCTTTTTGATTCATCGTGCTCTACATGACACTTGTGGCTGTGACTGGAGAAGTAGGGCCTGTCTAGTACGACTGCTGATAGACTAGCACACTAATGTAGCCTGATAAGCATCTGCTGTCAGATTAATTATGTGATTTGATTTGATTTGATTTGAGTTGATTTTATTCATTTAAAGAAATGTCAACATTTCTGCCGTGGGTTCGTGTGATTTTTACAAGGAAATGTAAACAAGAGTCAACAGAATGTCCCGGTATTTACGCTTTATTCATGTGATTACACATCTGCAATACAGTTTATTATGTACAGTCATGAATGTGCACATTTGGAATTCGTAAAGTTATAGGCTGGTTAGTACTGGCATATTGAGTTTGCATCTGAGCATTTTAGTAAATTCTGTAATTTGGGCGGGTGGGGTAATATGTTTGGGAACTTGTTGAAAGGCCACACTGAAGTCATGTTTGTCAGTCATTGGTCGATTCTCTTTTCCGCTTTGGGTTGTACAGGTCAATATGGCAGAATTATTAACCGAACATGTACCGAAAATGATTTGGGAAATATTTGGATTACCCGCCGCTTAGGAACTCCTGTTGACACAACAAGTTGTTGACATTTCCTTTGTAAAAATCACACAACCCAATGCAGAAATGTTGACATTTCTTTAAATGAATAAAATACAATTAGCTGATACAATTGTTAAAATAAACATTACAGTTGAATAAATGTATAGATGTCTTAGAAAACGTCCCGCTAATCTCAATTTGAAATGTGAATATTCTTCAGCGGAGTTACAGCTGAAAGCAGGGATCACACTAGGTACATTAGAATGGGGATATCCATGCTTATCCCCTAAATTTAACCTTCTGCATTGGGAGTAAAATCACAAAACCAGAATCGAAATGTTTACATCGAAATAAATATATATTCAGCCCTGAAATTAGAATAACCTGACCTGGTGCCAGGTCCATACCACACCAAAGTCACTTGACACCTCTAAAAGTAATACCGGTAGGATCACTCATATAAGGGGTATAACCGGATTCAACTCTGACATACAAGAAAGCCAAAGCCCAGTAGCCTATTTCACCAACATGGCAAAGTATACTTATCTAGCAAAGTATACTTTGCAGGAGAAATTTAAAAATTTAAGGATAAATTTATTAATTTGTATTATACTAAATTTATTACATTATCACAGCCATTTTGGCTGTGATAATGTAATACACTCAGTATAATAATTATGCATACTTGTAATCATCAAATATATGCAGTGGTTAGTTCTATATGAAATAATGCATTTCGGGACAAATACATGATTACTCCCTCAAAGTAATCTTTGCTAGATAAGTATACTTTGCAATTTTGATGAAATCGGCTACAGGTCTCCAGTCGGTATGGGTGAATCCTGATCGTTAAATTACGCATCGCATGCTCCCAACCAACCACAGCCAGATAGGAACAACATACAGTTCGAAAGCACAATGAAAACCATTAACCGACATACGTTCGTGTATAGTTCACGCTGGCAAATCATTATACTAGCACGAGTACGTTATAATTATGTTTACTGGAGAAATAGTTATCAATATACAATTATATTTGCATGTACCTAGACATACCCAGTGGAATACTAATATAACATCATCCCACTCTATTCACAACATCTGAATGTGTTATCGGGGGCCGAAGCAATTTTATCAGGTAACGGGCTTTGTATTGACCCAATACGCATTGAATGCAATATAATGAATATCCGGGTTACAACGAACTGACATTTCATTGGTTGAACAGCGCCACACAACGTTACCGAATGACTGTACTGTTAAATGACGTTACAGAAACAATTCCGCGTAGTTTTCAACGAAAACCACGTCATATGTAGCCTAAAACGTTACCTGATAAATACCGTTACCATGATGGTATCTTTTGATATCACGTTTATCACGCTCAACTCGGAAACGGTAGGAATTCCCCGGCGAGCCTCGGAATTCCTACGCGTTTCCTAGTCTTACCTGATAAATTTGATATCAAAGGACACTAACCCGTTTCACTAAACTTCGTACGACTAAGAAGTTCGTAAGTGCAAACATAAAATGTATAACACAGTTCGCATTAGAAAACGATTTTGGGAAATCTTTTGTGGACTTGTTCAGATTTAATGGCTCCTACATGTAGGTGGAAATGGTAGATTTAATGAACTACGTTAATGTGGGAAGTGAATTTATAGAAATATTCGTACGAACAGTTTTGTCGCACGAAATTTAGTGAAACGGGCCCCTGGTACTTTGTTGGGCAGTGACCAATACATGCTGACTGATAAAGCACGTTGTATCATGACTTGATTCTGATACAATGTATCAGGGTAAATCCCAGTATCAGAGTCAATCCGAATTCGAAAATCTATTTCTTAGGAACTATGGTGGGCTGTTTTAATGCAAATTCAACATGGCCGTCAAAATATCGGTTATGTTATAACCAACTTCAGGTACTTGTATTGATGCGGCATGTATATTATATATATATATATATATATATATATATATATATATATATAGTCGTGGGGTCGAGTTTATGCTGTTTTCTACGGAGCCCCACAGGTGACGTAGAATTCTTTGTTTTATTAATTCATTCCCACGAAATAACAATTCGTTCCCACGAAATAACTATTCATTCCCTCAATATAATAATTCGTTCCCACGAATTAACAATTCGTTCCCTCAATTTAACAATTCTTTCACCCGAAATAACAATTCGTTCCCACGGGAACGAATTGTTAATTCGTGGGAACGAATTGTTAATTCGGGTGAACGAATTGTTAAATTGAGAGAACGAATTGTTATTTCGTGGGAACGAATTGTTAATTTGAGTGAACGATTTTGTGGGAACGAATTAATAAAAAAAAATCCATGTCCACTGCAAGGCTCCGTAGTTTTCACCATTCCATGTATACAATGTGTATTGCATATAAAGCGCTTTCATAGTGTAACAACACGGTGTATTAAACATACTAATACACTACAATACACACACGAGACCGCGACGTGTTAGGTGAGAAGTTGAGTTTCATGTATGATGATGTGCTTATGTAATAAATACAAACTAATATTGAACATTGTATTGCTTTACTATGACATGTATTCAACTCGTTCACTACTGATTTCGTAAGAAACGAGGCTATGCCAAGTAAAGTTTAAGTAAATATTACAAGCATGCATGTAGTTGTAGTCGGTCAATATGCAGCGGATTGATTGTATTTGTTTTATATTACATTCGGCGCGAACTCGGCGGCGCGTGCGCAAAAGCACCCCGCTCCCACTTCAAACCCTTGACGCTACATATATGTCCTATATTCCCACATATATAGTATATAATATCCCATATAGTTATATCCTATACTTATATTTTCTGCACATGTATTTGTATTTGCACTTTATGGTATTACATGCATGCATGAGTTAAGGCCAGTCTTTCGTTGCCTGGGGCAGAGATATGGTTTGTGGTGACGTCTCGTGAAATCTCACCGGATAAATTGGAATGTATTGTGCGACCGACCATTTCGGCGCATTCCGCCAGAGACGCCATTACAGACCAGTTGAATAATTTATCTGTTTAGTAAATTATCTTATATATCTTGTTCCAGGTATGACATATTGGTATAGTAGTTTCAGTTATTCATGCTCATGTCCCATCCACATTTTGTCAACTGTTTTATGGTGTAATTATCCTGTATGGCCAGGAAATATGTATTTTTCCTGTTCTCACCCATGCGAGGACCTCATGGATCCTTTGACATCACACATTGTGCATGTTGACGCCATGCACTGATGGGATATGTTCATGGCACATTAGCGTTCTATTAGTTTAAACAATATTTATTAAGTTATAAGTCATGTAAAGGAACAATACATGGTATGATACAAGCATTAAATAGTGTGTGGATTGGAAAACAAGCTTGAAAAAGCTGATATGAATTCTTCTCCACTATAATCGTGAGTGCAATATACATGGAATTACTGTCAGGCAGGTTATGACTAGTTAATTATCAATGGTGACTGAAATAACAATTGATCATTTATATTTCAAATAGATGGTAATATGTGTAGATTGATGGTGGAATATGTATTTTAAAGCATTATTTATACAAGAAACGAGGCAAAGCCACGAAGGCCAGGTTTTTTCCAAGCATAGACACTTGGATAACATAATTATACCCACTTTTTGTAGACTAGATGGCCGTGGCCTGCATGTCGCGCCTTGGGGCGAGGCATGGACACTAAAAAAATAGATATAGTAGGTGGAAAAACTTTAACCAAAAAACTTTAACCGGACACACGGACGTACGGACGGACGGACGGACGTTTGCCAAAATGCCGACGATATCACGCTTTCCGCAAGATATTAATACTGCGGAGCATCCTACTATACACATGCCTCATTATTTCTCATGTTTTGGTAATCCATTGTCATTGTAAATAGTCATGACGGTTGAGCTGACCGATATATTCATATATTACTGTTATCAGATGGAGATGATTCTACCATGACTTTCATACATGTTATTTCCCATGTTCATTTACCAATGCAGAGTGTCCGTCCATTCATTTGATTCGTCTCGTCTATGTATATTTTCGTCTGCATGCAGTCCCATTCACTTACGTATTCGCATTCGTTCAATCCCATTTATCTACTTTGTTCACGTTCATCCATTCTGTACGTCCGATATTATGACAACCTAATAACTGTTACTGGTATTACGACGATCTTGTGTACTCGTTCGTGTTCTACATTATCAGTGTAATGTTATTCTGATTATATGGCGCAACGTATTATTAATATTCATAGATGTGCATTCACGATTGTTTCAGCAGGATCTACACTGTACACACATGCAATAAGACTATTCTGCCATTCACAATACCTTATGGTATCGTGAATGCACATGCATATTTCATTGTGATCTACGCTTTTTGCAATATTCAGGCATTCCGCAAGAGACGCCATTACAGACCAGTTGAATACTTTATCTGTTTAGTAAATTATCTTATACATTTTGTGTATATCTTGTTCCAGATATTAAATCGTTTGACTTACTCGCCGTCGATACGGGATTGTTGTTCCATTAAAACCCGACCCCGACACACCCTTTGACATAGTCATAAAAGCTCCATTAAATGACATAGACATTATGCTATAATCGTCCAGATAATGTAGTGTGTTTGTTTGTTTATTGGTGTTTAACGGCCTATCAACAGCTAAGGTCATGTAAGGCCGGGCAAACGAGTTCGATCCCGGTTTAACCTGCTGCTTTGGGGGAGGGATCCCAAAATCAGAACGGAATATTTACTGGAGAAAAAATATATTGAGCCCTAAAATTAGAATAACCTGACCTGGGGCCCGTTTCACTAAACTTCTTACGACTAAAATGTTCGTAAGTGCAAAATTATGATAGTCTGTAAATTTCGCATTAACATTGTTTTCTTGTAAATAATTATTGGATTTACATTTATTGAGCATAGGCTGCACATAGGGGGGGGGGGGGGGGGGGGGCAAACCAGGTCTCCAGTCGGGATTCCGGTAAGGATGAATCCCGATCGTTAAATTACCCATCATATGCTCACAACCAACCACCACAGCGGGCTCGACAAAAACTACGGCTTGCTGTTTTCCCAACATAAATACAAGGAATCCGAGATGCGTTGCCATCAATAACTGATTGACATGTACGCACCACATGTGCAAGAAGAACGGCTCATATTTCGCTATTTCCTGAGCTTTTGGTATTTCTGGGGGCCGTTTCACTAAACTTCTTACGACTAAAATGTTCGTAAGTGCAAAAGTATGATAGTCTGTAAAATTCACTTTAACACTGTTTTCTTGTAAACAAGTGTTGAATTTACATTTATTGAGCATAGGCTGCATGCAGCCTATGCTCAATAAATGTAAATCCATCAATTGAAATTTCAAGGCGATTCTAAATTTGTACTTACGAACATTTAGTCGTAAGAAGTTTAGTGAAACGGCCCCCTGGGTGATTTGGTTATTGTTGCCAGCGGTCGGTTTGTTGGGATCATGCGCAGGGTACATTTAACGATGGGATTCATCCGTAACGGAATCCCGTTGTCCCTGGATTGACCTTCATGTACAGTTTTGACGTTCTGGTACGCGAGAGTTCCATACCGTTATACCCATTATAAAGGTAATATGATTAGTACTAATCCTATTACTTTTGGGGAGTGGGGCTACCTGACTCTGGTGTGGTGAGGACTTGACACTAGGTCAGGTTATTCTAATTCCAGGGCTGACTATATATGTTTCCTGTAAATATTCAGTTCTGATGTTGGGATCCCCCCCCCCCACACACACACACGACCCCATTAACCCGGCCTAAACTAACCTTAGACATCATTAAATCAATTCAAATCAATGTTACCAACACACACTACGTCACAGAAGCGGCTCCTCCCGCGAATTACACGTGCAGAGACTTTTAACAGTATAAAACATGAAGGAAATATCAAAAGACTGTGAATGCGTAGATAAATGACAAGTTATGTCGTGTGTACCAGTTGAGTATTAGAGGTTACACAAAACTATGCAAATTACCATAGACCAACAAAATACTTAATCTACGGAGCCACGCAGGGGACATGTTTTTTTTTATTATTAATTCGTTCCCACGAAATAATAATTCGTTCCCTCAATGTAACAATTCGTTCCCTCGAATTAACAATTCGTTCCCACGATATAACAATTCCTTCCCTCAATGTAACAAGTCGTTCCCTCGAATTAACAATTCGTTCCCACGATATAACAATTCGTTCCCTCGAATTAACAATTCATTTCCTCGAATTAACAATTGTTATATGGTGGGAACGAACTGTTAATTCGAGGGAACGAATTGTTAATTCGAGGGAACGAATTGTTATTTCGTGGGAACAAATTAATAAAAACAATTATACGTCCGCTGCGGGGCTCCGTAGAAATCCATCAAAATAATCAAACTACCAAAAATACCAAATTCCACCAAAATGATACGCATTTGTCAAACACCTACGCACATGTGAGTAACGAGCAGCATAGATGTCAACATGGCTAAAAGTTGCCTACTGTCTGTTTCACGAAACCTGCCAAAATTGTCCGGCCATATAAACAATGCAAAACATTATTTATTTTTAAGAATGAGCCTTCTTTTTATTTCGTGAAATTTCGTCAAATATGGATTTTATTGCGAAAAATCAATTTCCCCATGTTAAATCCCCATAGAGAGTGAAGATGTCTATGGGGATTCACAGAGAGTGAAGATGTCTATGGGGATTTAACATGGGGAAAATTTTACAATTTCAGAAGTACTGGACCGATTTTCAAAATTTAACTAGTTTTCTTATTTCCAAGCTATCTAGCCTTGAGTCAATTTCAAAACTTTTTCGTTTTTTGGCTCCTCCCCCAGCTCCTCCACCTCGTTTTTCCCCATTTTAAATTCCCATAGACAAATCTATTTTTCATAATAAAATCCATATTTGACCAAATTTCACGAAATAAAAAGGCTCATTCTTAAATTTTGATACAATTTAATATTATCAAAAAGAATATTGTTTTTGCATTGTTTATATGGCCGTACAATTTGGGCAGGTTTCGTGAAACAGACAATAAGTATGTGTAGATGAGAAACCAGCAGAAAGTCAAAGAAGTCAAAGTTACCTTTAAAACATAAAAACCGCTTCTAAAGGCCTATTTAAAGGTGGACTATCATACAATTATGATAAGCCTTTAGTGGCGTTTTGTTTGCATTTCGTGGGAATTAGTTGTTATTTTACTGATTTCTGCTGTTTTTTAAGGGAAATTGTAACAATGTTACCATCGCTATACGCGTTATTCACCTGTGTATGTAAGTGTCGCTTACTCTACTATGTTGGTTTTCCCCAGCTGTAGGTGGAATGGAAAAATACCTAAATCCCACGTCGAAATTAATATACAAGAATTTCACTGTATTAAAATAATTGAACTAAAGTGGACTCGTACCCTGCTGTCATGCACACTCCAGTGACTACACGTGTATATATTTCAAACTATGTAACATGTATGCTTGTGACTAAAAAGAAAAAAAAAATTCCGCCACGGAAGCGGTGTCGCGCCTGTCGATGCATTTGACCGTAACATGAGCATGGGCCTGTGCTAAAGTAAGCATTACAAAAACCATCAGAGAAGTGCATTCTTTAAACATGAAAAAAGGTCACGGTTATGTTAATGGCAACACGGGTGTGTTTCAAATGCTCACATGTATAAAGTGTCCAAGTATGGAAGCAATACATCAAGTAATATTAAAGTTATATCACGATGAAGAAACTTGTACAAATGTGCAGAGGTAAAAACAGGTAAGTGTTACCACAACCATGTGAATGTAAAAAAGGTCAAGGTCATGTTAACGGGGGCATGACTGTGTTCCAAATGCTCACATGTAGCAAGTGTGCTAATATTGAAGCAATCCATGAAGTAATTTTAAAGTTATATGATGAAGAAATGTGCACACACTTATGGGCGCAAAAAAATGACTACGTATTTCCGCAACAATGTAAAGGTAAAAAGGGTCAAGATGGCGGCATGAGTGTGTTCCAAATGCCCACATGTATCAAGCGTCGAAATATTGAAGCAATCCGTCAAGCAATAGTAAACTTATATCATGATATAGAAACTTGTAAAGACTTGTTGACATTTGTTGACGCGGACGACAACGACGATGACGTGGGCGACGAAGGAAAAAGCGGCGACTGGTGTCGCGTCTTCTGATAAAGCAGGCGCGACAACAAGATTCAGAAGCTTCTCATGACATGAAAATAAATCTGTTACTATTTCGCCACTTTAAAACAAATAAACAAGTTGTATGTGATATCATCATGATTGTACTTGCAGCGAGTTGTTGTTTTGTTTCTATGACAAAGTACATACTATTATATTGATGGCACACGGTATTTCATTGATTTAAAAAAAAAGAGTACACAGTTTGAATAATTTCTCCGCGAATGTAAATATATTGCGACGCCACATTTGAACGGTCTTTTTAGGCGAAATAAATATAAACAGATTGATTTTACTGCAGATTCAATTAAGACAAAATGTATGACGTATTTTCAACAAAAATCAGCATATTGTACATTTGATCCGTTTTTGGATTAAACAGACAAAAGACTGAAAACACACACATTTGGTCAACTAATAAAACATTGTATATTATTTTAAATATCCGGTTCACGACGTCAATATGGACATCACATAGGACTGACAATACAGTCTTATTACTTCGATAAAGCCCATGTGGTCGAAAATGTAACAAAATGAGTGGCTATTAAAATAATATGTAGTATAACTATGTTCTTGCTTCGGATGTTATTAGTAATTAATGAAGTATTTGATGGTGTTTACCGGTCTATCAACAGCTAAGGCCGTGCCAACGAGTTCGATCCCGTATAAAACCTGCTGCATTGGGAATAAATTAATATTTCGTGTGAAATAATCTTCCTTACCTTTATCGGTCCAGTTGCGTAAAGCCAAGTCACTGCGCTACTGGTTGAGCAAACACACACTCTAGTCTAGCGGCAAGATGATCTGTTTACATTTGAACCGCAGTAATCAAGTTCTTATCGATCGGTGTATCTGATTTTTGATAAATTGTGATATTGGCATCACCTGCGCACTTTGGGAGTGCAAACATCGCAGGTTGTTATGATCCGGTATGAGGCCGGATTATGCTTCAGATGACGATATGACATGACCCCAGTCGGGAGATAAATACATGTAGACGATTAAGATTACACGAGTGATACTTTAATATGATATTTATTAACGAGTTTAGCCGAGTTTTCTTATGAAATCGGTCAACACGTGTAATAAATACATTGCATCAACACCAATGTTCTGGTCTATTTATTGCATAAACACAGCATCATACATTGACTTTCTACTACACAACTAGACAATTTGCATATTTATTACACTGGTGTATTATGCTATTAATATACTGTTTATACACTGTGGAAACCTATTTTATGCAATAGAGTTTACAGTGGGGTCAGCGTGTAATTTACAGTGGGGTCAGCGTGTAAGTGCACACACGAACGAACACGACAGGTTGGAACCAACATGTCGTGTTCGTTCGTGTGTGCACTTACACGCACAACCTGTCGTGTTCGTTCGTGTGTGCACTTACACGCACAACCTGTCGTGTTCGTTCGTGTGTGCACTTACACGCTGACCTCGGTCGTGTGTGCACTTACACGCTGACCCCACTGTATTCAACTACAATTTGGCAATTAGGGATTTGTTCCCCTATGGTGTTTGTCAAACAAGCGTGTAGCGGATGTAGTGCCTTCTGAATATTTAGAAACATAGAGGGACCATATATGTATTTGTATTGTAACACGGGTATAGTACTTGTGGAGCACAAGAGACGGTGGATCACTTCTTTACAACTTGCACAAAATACGAATGACAACGTCAAGAATATCTCACGGACCTCGAATGCCTATCGTTTGAATAAAACACACATCTGTTCTTGCAAGTACAACAATTCATAGCATCTACAAAGCGTTTCTAGATAATATACAAAGTTTATCGTATATATATAGTGCCAAATTTCGTTCCTAATAAATACATACAGTGTTTCCACAACCATGTGAAGGTCAAAAAGGTCATGGTCATGTTAATGGCGGCATGAGCGTGTTCCAAATGCTTACATATGTATCAAGTGTCCAAGTATTGAAGCAATCCATCATTTATTAATATTATACTATTATGAAGAAACTTGTACAAACCTTTTGCCGCAAAAAAAGGCTAAATGTTTCCGCAAACATGCGAAGATACAAAAGGTCACGGTTAAGGGCGGCATGAGGGTGTTCCGAAGTTATACCATGATGAAGAAGCTTGTACAAACATTTTGACGCAAAAAATGGCTAAGTGTTTCCGCAAAAGGGTGAAGGTAAAAACTGTCAAGGTCATACTAATGGCATGAGTGTGTTCCCAATGCTCCCATGTATCAAATGTCCAAATATTCAATTTGTGCAATCCGTCAAGTAATATTAAACTTATACCATGATGACGAAGCTTGTACAAACTTAAAGCGGCGACTATAGTCGCGACTTCTGCTAAAACAGGCGCGATAAAATGCCACGAAAACAAAACATCGCCTCTAACATGTCTAACCTTTTCTCCTATATTCGGTAATCTACAAACGCGAAATGTGTTGTATCACTTCCAAACTACATCAACCGGATAAATTTTCATTTTTGGCCATTATCTCTGTTTACAACTTTAAATATAGCGAAATAACACAATCTGGCTATACATAAACGTTTTAACTACAATAGTTCGGTAAACTGGATATAAATAAACGTTTTAAAAATAACTACAAGAGTTTGGTAAACTAAAGTTAGGCGGTTTGCCTTCTAGTCCCGGGGCAATTTGTACGGAGCTTGGGTCTATTTTTAGATGGCAATGTAACCGGTAGCTCCGGTAGCTCCGCCCACTGGCGTGCTGCCACAGAATTCGGACTACAACTTTGTGAATTGCGGAGTGTAATCTGTAGATAAATAGAGCATACAGTACAGGTTTTACGCTGGAATATTTCGCAACATAATGGTGACAACAAAACATTGCTGCTATGTCGATTCACGAACCCTGAAACCCGGTGAAGACAAATACTTTATTGGATGGATTTTGGAACGGGTTTCCAAAACCTGCACAATATCGAGAAAAATGTCAACGCCATTGACAATGTTACCGGAGACACCTACATATGTTCGATGCACGTTGTGGGTGGACGAGGCCCGACAGCTGAATATCCCGACCCCATCAAATGCGGAACACAGGTACATTTAATTAGGCCTATTAATTATTGACATACATGTACATGCACAGTAGGACCTATACAACTTGTAATGACGGAGGTGTGTCCGGACAGTGCAAATAACCTGATTATACTATTGGTCTGAACTGGCCACACAAGAGTCAGCCTGTGCATTTTGTTGAGTAATAATCATGAATGTTGACCCTGATCTGAGTGATCGGACTGTATTGATGCACATGCTGGTTTGGCTAACACATGTCACAAAGGTCCGTATGTCCGTATGTGTGTGGGGAGTGTGTGTATCCGTTTTTCAATTGTTCAACTTAAATCATTGTAAAATGGGCCATACTGTTTTACTGTTCATACGATCCAGTTCATATTATGCCATGCCCCTAGCCCTAAGGTCAGTCAGTCATAAGTGTGCAGTCTGATCTGGGTCTATGCTGACAACAGTCCAGATCTTGCTGATGCACCTGATAATGAACTCAGCATGATCAGTCGGCTCATCTGGATCTATTGAAATGGTTTATAATGAAATTAATGGTATTTTTTGTACATTTTCTATTTGCAGGTCACAACTAAAAGACGACCAGCTCAGCGTCATGAATATCGATCACCAAAGCAAAATCAAACCGGAAAGATCGGATGCAGCGCAAAGTCTACTGCTGTTGACGGATACAAATGAAAGTGATGTGGGTGTCGTAGGCTCCAGCACACCAGAAGTTCCATCAATGTCACATACTAAGACCATTCCAGACCAGCGAGAGCTCTTTATAAGTGTTGGAACCACCTGTAAACCTTATGTACGTGATCATGAATGTCAAACAGACAATCCACCAACAACTGAAGTAATTAAATTAAGTATACAAAATAAAATATTGGAAAACAGTGCCAAATTAAATGAAAGTGTTACACCATTTGCATTACGCAAGCCTGTGGGTAAAAAACAAACCTCGGACACATCTACTGCTTCATGACACATTCAATGTTGACAGTGTCAAGGATGATGATAAAGCCTTTAAATTTTATATTGGATTAACTTAAGTCTTACATTCAATTCATGTGTCTGTGGGATTTTTTAGGGAAATGTACAGAAAAGATGAACTATTTGAATTCTAATGTGTCTGATGCCAATAAGACTCCGAGTAAAGACGAGGGCGCAAAAGCACTATGTCACCAATGAACCAATTATTCATGACCTTACTACGTCTACGTCTCGGCTTCTTGCATCAGGATTTAGCTTATCGGTTCAAAACCAATACACGTCTGGTTTCCACCATCATCATCACATGGATCCAGTTACTGTACAAACAATTATATGCACTTCGCAAAGCCATGTTTGCTTCAAGAAGGAAATATAAGGTGTATAATAGATTGCACTGAAGTTCATGTCCAATCGCCTGGTAACTTCGAGGCTCAAGGAAATCAGTACTCCTCCTACAAGGGATATACATATTACACATTTCTTGTAGCTATTGCTCCAAATGGTGCTATTGTTTATGTAAGTGATGCATTTGAAGGAAGCATTAGTGACAAGGAAATTGTAAAACAGTCTGATTTTTTAGATTTCCTTGAGCCAGGTGATGTCATTATGGCGGACCGAGGGTTTTTAATTGATGATCTCCTGAATGAGCGTCAAGTGAAAATGATTAGGCCACCATTTCTTGGTACGAGACACAGATTTACTCCACAAGAGGAAACTGCGACATGTTAAGCGTTCCATTGAAAGAATGAAAAAGTTCAAAATCCTCCAAAGAATCATTCCACAATCCTTGCAGCCTGTATTCACTCAATGTGTTTTCGTAATTTCTTCTTTGGTAAATGTTCAAGCACCTCTTGTGGAGTAATGGAGTGGGGAAAATGGTAACACACAGATGCATATAATTTGATGTATAGTATGTATCTTTGAAATACATATCATTGGTAAACATTAATCCATAAAAGTGTGAGGATATGCAACACATTTTCACTGGGTATGATATATGTCTGTATAACTACAAGGAACAGTTGTATGGTGTACGAACGGGGTCAAAACTGAATTTACAGTTGCAGCTATAAAAATATACAGTATACAGGTGCGGCTGTAAAAAATACAGCTGCACCTGTAAATATACAGCTGCACCTGTAAAAAATACTGTAAAAAATACAGCTGCACCTGTATTGTGAATATGTATAGTTGCACCTGCAAATAATACAGCTGCACCTGTAGTTTTATAGCTGCACCTGTAAATGTATAGCTGCACCTGTAAAATGTACAGCTGCTTCTGTAAATGTATAGGTGCACCTACAGTTGCACCTGTATTTTTGTAGCTGCACCTGTATTTTGTAGCTGCACCTGTAAAATGTATAGCTGCACCTGTAAAAAATACAGCTGCACCTGTATTTTTATAGCTGCACCTGTAATAAGTATAGCTGCACCTGTAAAAAATGCAGCTGCACCTGTACAAATACAGCTGCTCCCGTAATTATACATCTGATTGGAGGGAAGTAAGTATATATATAAGATTCCGGCACCTCGTGTTAATTTATGGCACCCGGTATTTTTATAAACTATGAATGTACAAGGTTTCCAAAAAATCCGGGTGCAATTCTTTTAAACCAAGTTCAAGGTCATTTCAAGGTCATTGAACTTTATGCTTGACGGAAGTCGAAAACTGCCAATATATGAGCCAATAGGTCATGGTCCTTAACTTGGAAATTGGTGTAACTTGTTCAAAAAACATTTCTGATGGATATATTAAAGAATTTACGTAAACTACACTAATATTCGGTATATAATTATCATATTTTCAAGATGGCTGCCAAAAATCGGGTATTTATGAGATTTCGGTTGACTTGCTACATATTTGTGTAATGCTAAGCGCCTTCACCTATATTCAAAGGTTAATTCTTTCAACTGGAATAATGTTGCAGTTAATTATAACATACTCCATTGTCAGAAAACTCAAAATGGCCGTCAAGTAAATGGCAAATTTATTTTCATGAACATAGACAATTTTGACACCCACAAAAGTAGGGCAGACAAAGTCTGGACGTCTGTTCTCAACACAGACGACAGTCGCAGAATACACTACACTTACAGAGCTTCAGAATATCCATCTTGAAAATATGACCGCCAGATATGCGAGTTGAAAATCGAATCTTCCGAAAATGTTTAGTGTGTCTATTAGTCGGCTCTTCTGTGTAATTTATACCAGTTTATGGTCATATGTATACACGACATATTGGTGTATAATTCAGGGTACACGGGCTCCAATTATGCTAAAAAGGTCAATGACCTTGAAATGACCTTGAACGTGTCCGAAAAAAATGGCACCCGGATTTTTCGGAAAGCCAGACCCCAAATGTATACAAAACCACAAAGAAACAAAAATTAACACGCGGTGCCGGAATCTGGACAATTCATCCCAAACTATTCGTTACAAAACGTGATATTTTGTATTCGTGATTTGATTGGACCGGACCAATGTTGGCTCACCCAGCTGACCAATCAATCAAACAGTTGCCGATCACGTGATCTTGATAAGCGCACATCAGCTTCATTTGCAAGAAGATACAACCATTAGATACAGGTAATTTGTTTTGTAAAGTACATTCGAGTATAAATACCGCCGAGAATATACGCTACAAACATTTAATTAACAATATACGAGTGGGGATTATCCCTGCAGTATATTTATACTGTAACGAGAGAAAAGTGGAGCCATTACGGCCCTTAAATGCCAGATGTTTTCGGGTAAAAACATCAACATTATTGTATGTAATGTTGGCTTATCTTTAGCGTTTTTACGTTTAACGGCGCTACAGTGGGGGATATACAATATCCATTCAACACTGAACTACCATTTGCTGATATGGTGGCAGGTTCTATTACCACACCAACTGAACATCACTTGGCCCAATATATATAACGGAATCTACTTATTTTGCTCAAATATACAAGCATATAGAGAAATGATTAACACTTTAGAATGTTTTATAAACTTGTCGCTAGTTCATTTACATTTGACTACCATAAGTATTGCTATGATCAGATATTAATGATAGCTAAATATAACTGGGAGAATTTGGTGAGGGAGGAAATCAACACTTCACTCACTTTTCCCTGAAATTCCGTAACTACTAAAATGTGGACATATATTGAACCCCGATTTGATCGGCTAATAACATCATGCTCTGCATGACTTTTCATTTACATGTCAATTTTTATTTCTCTGACTTTCTGTTTTTAAACATAATTAGTGAATTTTGAAGAAAAAAAAATCAAGTTCAGAAATATGATTAAATTCACAATTAATTTTTGTTTACTATTACGTTGGCATCAGCGCATACCCGAGAGTAGGATTATGATTAGAAACGAGTTGATTTGGAAAATCAGTCCTATAGAAACGAGTTGATTTGGAAAACCAGTCCTCTATCAAATTACTACGACGACAATGGACAAACATGTTGAAGGCAGTGTGAAGTTCAGTTCTTCACAATCACTTAATCAACTTCCGATGTTATTTACAAACAAGAAATGAGTCTGTCGAACGCGGATGCCACCTGCAGCATATTTGAGAAACTGTGACAAAGTGGTTAACCGAAAAGTGTGACGGACGGACGGACGGACAGACAGACAGACAGACAGACGACAGACAGACAGACAGACAGACAGGCGTCCCGGAGGTAGGCAACGCCTACCCTGGTAGGCGTTGCCTACCTGACCGACAATGATGCGGTAGGCGTTGCCTACCTTGGTACGCGTCAATGAGTAACTTATCGAAACGTGAATTAAAACGATAATATTTGCCTATTTCTTAAAATATAACATGTCTGTAATATATATTATACGGTTGTGTCCGTCTGTACGTCTGTACGTAGAGATAATCTGCGAGCTTGGTAGGCGTTTCCTGTCCGACATACATGGATGCGGATGTGCAATGACTAACTTATTGAAACGTGAATTAAAACGATAATATTTGCTTATTTCTTAAAATATAACATGTTTGCAATATATATTATACGGTGTGTCCGTCTGTACGTCTGTAGGTAGAGATAATCTGCGAGCTTGGTAGGCGTTTCCTGCCCGACAGACATGGATGCGGATGTGCAATGACTAACTTATTGAAACGTGAATTAAAACGATAGTATTTTGCTTATTTCTTAAAATATAACATGTCTGTAATATATATTATACGGTGTGTCCGTCTGTACGTCTGTACGTAGAGATAATCTGCGAGCTTGGTAGGCGTTTCCTGCCCGACAGACATGGATGCGGATGTGCAATGACTAATTTATTGAAACGTGAATTAAAACGATAATATTTGCTTATTTCTTAAAATATAACATGTCTGTAATATATATTATACGGTGTGTCCGTTAATGTTTTTGGTTAAGTTCTTCGGTCAATGCGCGGCGGGCGCGACATGCTAGTTTTAATATTAACACATATCCCATTTTACCATACATCATGTGAGCCATCTCATCTGGATCTGCGCTATTTGCAAGTACTCATCCATAGAAACAAATATACATGGATGCGGGAGGCTTTGTCTGCGTTGGTAGGCATTGCCTGCCCGACAGACATAGAGGCGGATGTGCAATGACAACATACAGCAAATGCGGAATTTATATTGCTCAGAGACTTTTACAAACTTGTACACTCCCGCTGCATTAATCTTGCCAGCGGTTATAAAACTGTTGGTCATTAACTCAATATGTATACTGGAAATCAATGAGCTTTGTTGGTTGAGTCTGAGCTGTGCTCAGGCTCGGCCAATTAAGCTCCTTAGTTGAAAGTCAACATTACCAGTAGATGCTCAAGAGAGATTTTAATAATTGTTCATTGGCAAGATTAACGCGACCGGTAGTGTAACGCTATTTGATAAAAATAAGACAATACATCAAAATTATTTCTGGCTAAAATTTATACATATGTACATTTAGTAAGGTACATTATGTCGTGACGCGTCTCAAATAAGTAAAATTTTAATTGTGCACCATCTTTGTGACATATGATTTTGTGAGAATATACAGGATGGAACCCCACTGGGATGATAATCATAATACGCAGCATGGTGGCCAATTTGGAACATGGTCACAACTTGGTGAAAAAGTTAGGAAAGATTGTTTATGTTACCAAGTCTAATACCAAGTTTTAATCTCCAAATGTAGGTTTAATAAATAACCACCCTCAAAATTTACAGCAAATGCGGAATTTATATTTGCTCAGACGTTTTTCCGCCAACTTGTACCCAACCTCCCCAACCAGCTGCGTTAATTCTTGCCTTTTAGTGGGTTTTTTTTTTAAATAAAACCATTTTACGGCGGAATTTAAGAGAATATAGTAAACCATCGAAAAGAAGGTAAATATCGTTGGTTAAACTAGCATTTATTGGATATGCATGTCTGTTATGTGTAGGCCATTGCCTTTCCAATACAGTAATAGCCTTTCGTCGCATAGAATGCAAATGTTTGATTAATGTGATTTAATGTCCGTTTTCATCCCTATTTATTAGAACCAATACATACCATAGTTCTTGCGCACATGTATAAAATTGCGGCCGCAAATGATTTTGTGAAAAAAAAATCACATAAATCTAGACAATCATTTGTGAACGCTCCCACGACATAACCTCCGCCTTCCAGGGATTTGGGAATTCCGCCGTAAATTGATTTGGAGAATTTAACAAAATAACTTCCGGTAAATGAACGGTCAAAATTTGACGAAACTTCAGAGCAAATGCGGAATTCAATTCCGCATTTGCTCTGAAAAATCCCTCCGTCAAATTTGATCATCATTTACGGAAGTTGTGCTACATTCCTCAAAAGAATCAATTACGGCGGAATTCCAAATTTCCTGGAATCATGCTCATGTCGTGCGGAGTGTATGGACATAAATCCACCCCCGGACAAAATTCCCCCCGTGCTTTTTGACACAGGCGGGACAAAAATCCCCCCCCGCTCAGGATGCAGGGTAGGAAAAAACAAAATCCCCCCCTCGTTCATTAATACAATATGACTTCAACTACTTAGTCTAATTTTTTTTAATAACTTGATGTACGGAGAGAGCCAAACCATGATTTGGTATTGGTAAGGAATAATATAATTTGAAAAACAAATATTGTGTCAGGTACCAATATTGGCACAACAAGTAACATAAAGCACATGAGAATTTACATTCAAGTTTCCATTGAGCACACAAGTACATAAGCACATGAATCTAATCATTTAAGGTCTATGAATACAATGGGTTACATTAAAGTCCATCAGCAACATCAGCACCATTGAAATAGTCAAAGTGGATCAAAATAATATCATAATCAATATTTACAACATTTGACTTTAAAAATTATTCAAGAAACCAATAATATGGCTAACAATTATTAACAAAATTACATGTTCTATGTCAGCTGCTTGTGCGGGGGATTGGTGTCCTACCTCTGCATCTGAGCGGGGGGGGGGGGGGGAGTTTTATTGTCCTAGCTGGCATTTTCAGCGGGGGGAATTTGTCCTACCCTTGCAGTTGTGCGGGGGGGGGGGGGGGGATTTTTGTACCTGGGGGGGATTTTGTCCGCCTGTTTTGTCAAAATGAAACGGTGTGATTTTGTCCGGGGGGGATTAAATGGTCCGGGGGGTGGATTATATACGAAGTCCCGTCTCATCTTGCTCTGCACTATTTGCAAATTTGCTTCGTCCAGTATTTAAAAAATGAAACAAATTAACCCACCTCTTCGAATGGACTATCTTTTGATTTTGTTGAACAAATACTTATATTTGTCTAAATGTGAGAAAACATGTGACTTCCATTGTCAAATATATTGGTGTTTAAATAGTTCTAATGTTACATATTCAATTTCCGAAAAAGGAGCCCCCCATTCAATTCCCCAACTCTCCTTATTAATTACTAAAAATTAAATTAAATTTATAAGTTTCGTTTTTTAAGCAAATAATAATAACAAGTTTATGTTGCATAGTTAAGCATTGGGATCAAGCATTGTCCCAGCCGGTTGCTATGACCCACTGCAATACCGCATGCTGGTGCAAACCGCACCACGCTGTTGGGCCGTACCTGGACGGCTAATTCTGTATTTATTGACAGTTTATAAAACCGAACGCAACTTATACAGCTGAGGAAAACTATTATTGTCCTCTCAAACAATTTGTTTCTATTTTGCAAATTTCCGCATTTTTTCTCGGAATATTTCCTCCAAATTGTCCACCTCTTAAAATTATTGTTAAATATTAATAAATTATTATTTAACTTTATTGACCAAAAACGTAAAAGTTCGGGAAATATCGTCCTGAAACCTAATAATAATAAGAAATAACATTATGGAAAAGAAAATAGCAGACTCATTCTTGAAAACAAGTGTAAATTCAATTTTTCATTAATCTAAATTAAATTAAATAATTTAAATTTAATTAAATTTTAAACTAATAATTTTTAGGGTTGCCATCCTGTATATTCTCACACAATTCATATGTCCAACAAAGATGGTAAAAATTATTACAAGTTAATAGTTTAATAAATTAATTAAATTTAATTGTTTTAATATTGACAAAAATAAAACGTAAAAGTCGGCAAATCGTCTGAAACTAAATTAATATGAAAAAAATACATTGAGAAATAGCAGACGGCATCTTGTGGAAAACCAAGTGTATATGATTTTCTAATAATTAAATAATAATTTATTGTAATATTAACTCAATAATTTTAGGTGAAAGACAAATTTGGAGGAATATTTCCGAGAAAAATGCGGAATTTCAAATAGAAACAAATTGTTTGTTGAGAGGACATAATAGTTTTCCTCAGCTGTATAAGTTTGCCGTTTTAATAAACTGTTAAATAATAACAAAATTAGCCGTCCAGGTACGGACCACAGGCGTTTGCCCACAGCAGGCGTATTGCAGTGGTCCATAGAAAACCGGCTGGAGACAATGCTTACCAATGCATTAACTATGGACCCTAAAACTTGCATATTAATATGCTTAAAAAACGAAACCTTATATATAGTAATATAAGAGATTGGGAATTGAATGGGCTCGAATTGAATATTAAACATTAACTCTTTAAAACCACCAATATATTTTGACACATGGAATCACATTTTGTTTCCTCACGCTTTAGGACCCAATATAATATAATTTGTTCAAAGAATCAAAAGATAGTCCATTCGAAGAGTGGGTTAATTTGTTTCTTTTTTTTAAATATGGACGAATATTTTTGCAAATCGGTGGCAGATCAAGATGAGACGGTCTCGTATATGAGTCCGCCTCAATCTGGATCTACACTGCCTGGTTTAGTCCTGTAATATATAACACATTTGACATGGGGAAAAGATTGCAACAGAAGCTTTTATTTTTTGTCTTTAATATCCATTCGGTATGATGCCCTGAATTACACATTCAAAATAGGACAAAATCGGTACCACCGAAATGGGTTAATTTGCATAAATTAAGAGATGGCCGACTTTCACAATAAATGAACACAGAAAAACAGTATTAACTTTGTAATGGTTAAGCACTCCACAAGAAGTTAATATTGATGTCTATATTCATGGTTTCTGGTCTATGATCATGTAACAACATTACAAATGTCCATAACAATGATTTTTGTATGACGAATTTTTGTCCATCGGAATGGAATTTTCAAAATGGCCGCCATTTGCCAATTTGTTTTCCTCATATCTCCGGCCTGTGGTTATCATTAGGAGGTATAACTTTTAGTGTCTATATCCATTTTTTGTTTCCCACATTCAATAAACATATACTGCATCATGAATTAAAACATTGGATGTTTTAGTTTAGTAGAGGTCAAGCCAATATGACATTGCAAATAATGGCCGCCATCCGTTTAACGTTTTTGTTGATACCCTCGTTTCTGTGTGACTCGTAGATAACCAAACTTCACACAGTTTGGTTGTCTATACCCATTGTTTTTCATGACCAAGGAATATTGAAATAAGATAACTAAAAATAATTAATTAATATTTTGGATTATTCCAAAATGGCCGCCTGTATGGACTTTTCAATTTTAAAAAAAAAAAATCAAATCATCATGTCTCATAAACGATTAGTTTTTAACAACCATGTACTTGTAGGTACAAGCAATATAATAAAGTGCCATGACGTAATCTAAACATGAATTTGTATATATCTGATTAGAGTTTCCGGGCAAATACTCGATCGGTATTTTACCATGCCATTAGGTTGTGAAGGTCGCAGTGGTTATGTAACAAACAACTAGTGTTCACATTGACATTTACAAATCAATTATATACTGTAAACCAATTACTGAAATGTATTCATTGCCAATACATTTAATTGGTCATACGATTGTCGTTACATGTTTTGGACCGAATTCTGTGAGCCAATTTGTTAGGTTCTGGCCTTAATTAAATATGGGGTGGGATTTAAATTGTTACTGTTAATTATGTCCGCATTGAATAAACAGATTGGTCGATGGTTTATTATTACAAATCATGACTTATATTGAAAATAAACTGAAGTTCCAGAATAATTAATTAGTCAACATGCCTTTGGAGAAACTCCTTACCAAAATAATACTCAAGACACGAACGATAAATATGGAAGTGGAAGCTCGAACCTTCCATTCGACCACCGACTCTCACCGGCGATACATCGGTCTGGAGACATTGCGGAACTATGGTCGCGTTCCCAACAACTGACGCCAGAGCGACTGAAGAAGATTGTAAGAAAACGACGCAAAAGTAAAGAGGTTTTCACTGTCCGAACGAAACGTGACGGCGAAATCTTCCCGCCAGGGGCGAAGAACGGCCATACATTCGGCGGGTTTTGTTTTGCCCGGACCTGCGCGTGGTCCCACGTGCCATGGGCAGTGGCTAACAGGAACGACCCATGGAAAGCCTGGTACGCCATCCGTACGCAGGCGGGCTACGACGTCTGGCGAGAGACTAATATTCACATGGCCTGCCCATACCCGACACGCGCCTAATACAAGACCTACAAGAGGAGGTCGACGTACAATCATCAACCCTCAAAAAATAACTCGAAAAACATGGCATCGACATCATGCGGTTAGTACTAATAATGGCGTACTTGTATACCGTTCGGGGTGGATAGGAGTCCTCTGTCCATGCATTCCTTTCATAAAAGCCTAAGGATGCACGAACAGGGCAAACTCTACGTTTTCCGTTTTTCCTGTGTTGGCCATTGAAAATGTAGAAAAAACAAACGGTCCCTTTTCAGGACCACAAATATTTATTCGAAAAAAGAAACCTTCAAATTGTCATCTTAATAATGTAATCCCCAAATAGAATAAATAATGTAAAAAAATATAGACAAAACATTATTATGTGACGTAAATTGGTGATCACACCCTCCACCATCTGCCCGCAATACATTTTCATAGAAAATCAGTTTTCAAGCTGACCAAATTTTATTTGATTCTTCCACCATATTGTAGTTTACAGAATTTATTATTCACGAATGACGTTTTCAAAATACGACCAAAACGTTTCATGCAAATTGGTAATTTAATTTCTTATATAACTTATTCGGATAACCCCGAATGGTGCGTTTACTAGCATGGCTGTTAATATAACTCAAATGACAAAACCATATGGGTGGCCGTTTTTGGAACTTTTAAATTAGCTCTTCGTGGAATATCAGCCACTTCGAATAGGTGATATCAACCACTTCGAAGTGGTGATAATCACCACTTCGAAGTGGTGATATCACCTATTGTCGATTTGGAAGTGGTGGGATAATCACCAAATCGAACTAGGTGATATCACCTATTGCGAAGTGGTGGAAATAATCACCACTTCAAATCGAATAGTATATCACCACTTCGAAGTGGTGATTATCACCTATTCGATTTGAAGTGGATGAATCATGCACCACTTTTTCGGAAGTGGATGATATCACCACTTCGAAGTTGGGTGATATCACCTATTTTACGATTGAACGTGGTGGCTATCACCAACTTCGAAGTGGTGTGATATCACCTATTCGATTTGAAAGTGGTGGATATCAACCACTTCGAAGTGGTGACTATCACCTATTCGTAGTGGTGATATCACTTCAAACAGGCTCAGACTCAAAACCAACAAAGCTCAATGTATTCCAGTAATACATATTGAGGTAATTGAACCAACAGATTTGTTATAAACCGCTGGCAAAGATTAACGCAGCTGGGAGGTGTACAAGTTAGGCGAAACGTCCTCTGTCCTGAGCAATAATAATTGTTTTTTATTTTCAATGTTAGTTTCATGGAGTTCAAAGACAAGACGCTAAAGCCTAGCAGATTATCCTAAAACGTAACAGGACGGACAGCACCGTATTTGTTATGTATTTTAAGAAATTCAGAAATATCATCGTTTTAAATTCTACGTTTCAATAAGTTTTAGTCCATTGCACATCCACCTCCATGTCCGTCGGGGCCAGGCTAACGCCGTACCGGCGGCGGACAACTCATTTCCCGCCTCCATGTCCGTCGGGCAGGCAACGCCTAACCGCTGCGGGACAACTCATTCCCGCGCATCCATTAAAGTTTTATGTAAAGTTTAGTTTTGTTTTTTCCCCTCCCAAAAATGTTCAACTTACGGAGCGGGAATTCCCAAATCCCCTGAATACCAGGTTTATGTCGTGGCGCGTGCACAAATGATGTCAAGATTTAGTTGTATATTCTTTTCCAAAATCATTTGCCGGCGAAGTTTTATACATGTGCGAAGAAGGGAGCCGACATAATCCCCCCCGGACAAAAATCCCCCCCCGTTTCAGTTTTTTGAACACAGGCGGACAAAATCCCCCCCACCCGGAACAAAATCCCCCCCCCGCTCAGATGGCAGGGTAGGAACAAAATCCCCCCGCCCGCCGCTCAGATGCAGGGTAGGACAAAAGTCCCCCCTGCAACCAGAGACAATAGAACATTGTAATTTTGTTTTTAATAATTGTTAGCATTTTTTGGTTTCTTGGATAAATGAACAATTATGATCACTTATTGATTTATTTTCATGTGCTGGTGGTCATAGGCGTGGGTCAATTCTGTCGGATAGTCCTATGGCGGTTGGACGAATTGTCGTAATAAATCAATCATGGTGGCTTGTAAAATTGGCAACCAACGTTTATAATAGCAGTCAATCAATCCCGCCTGGCGGTAGTCCGCTGTTTCTCGGTACTCTCCGAATGCACATGAAAGTCAGGGCCAACTCCTTCTGAGTCTTTGTACTCATAGCCTCAGATTCTAACATGGCTCTGATTCTAACAGTGCTCTGATTCTAAACATTTGCACCTCATGCTCTAACAGACAAAATCCCCCCCCCCCCCTGCTCAGATGCCTGGGTAGGTACAAAATCCCCCCCGCTGCCAGATGCAGGGTAGGACAAAATCCCCCTGCAACCAGAGACACAATAGAAACATGTAATTTTTTGTTAAAATAATTGGTTTAGCATTTTTTGGTTTGCATTTCTTGGATAATAAACAATTTATGATCACTTGATTATTTCATGTGCTGGTGTGTGCTGATAAGACCTAATTATAAATCATGTGCTTATGTTTTCACATACTTAAATGAATAGACTTATTACTTATCAATTTATATAAAATTTAAGACCAAGTAATTAAATAGCAACGTAATTCTTGTATATGAAATGGGGGGATTTTGTCCTACCCTGCATCTGAGCGGGGATTTTGTCCCTAACCCATGCACCTGAGGCCGGGGGGGGGTGGATTTTGTCCTCATCTGCATTTTTCAAAACGGGGGGGATTTTGTCCTAACCCTTGCATCTGAGCGGGGGGGAATTTTTGTCCGCCTTGTCAAAAAGCACGGGGGGATTTTGTCCGGGGGGGATTATGTCCTACCACTCGCGAAGAACTATGTACATGTATGTATGGTAATATAATAGGGATGAAACGACATTAAATCACATTATCAACATTCTGCATTGTCTATCGCCGACAAGGTATACTGTATTGGAAGGCCAACTGCCTAGCCTACCATAACAGACATGCATATCAAATGCTAGTTTTAATTAACCAACCATAATTACCATTCTTTTCGATGGTTTCTCTATATGGTCTAAATTCCGCCGTAAAATGGTTTGAAAAAAAAACCACTCAAGAGGCAAGATTAACGCAGCTGGAGTTGTACCAAGTTTGGCGAAAGTCCTGGGCAAATAAATAAATTCCCCGCATTTGCTGTAAATTTTGAGTGCTTTATTTTATTAAACCTACATTTGGAGATTAAATTGGTATAAGAACGTGGTAACCATTAAACAATCTTTCCTACTTTCACCAAGTTGGTGACAGTTCCAAATTGGCCCACCATGCTGCCGTATTATGATTAAGAACTCAACCCCAGCGGGTGGCATTCCTTGTAAATATTCTCAACAAAAGCAAATATGTCACAAAGATTGACTCCGCAGGTGTCCGTCTTCATAATGGCTGAGGTAAATGAAACTATTAAACAGTTTTTTTCAATTTTCTCGCCATTGTAAAGAACACAGCTAACCTAATTCCCCTCGAGTCGGCGGAGTTAAACTATTTTCAATGTCTCCGCCATTGTAAATCACAATTCTAAGACCACATGCCAGGATTTTCTCATGGCATGTATGGACATCCTGCAATTTCAAACCACCTGGCTTGGATGAACCAGGTAAAATGTTGCCCAACTAATTTTCCCTGGGGTAAGATGACCACTAATTTGACAATTCCGTTATCCCTTGGGACCGTCCCTGAGGTCACGTGTTTAGGGTTGCCTGAGTAATTGTCATCAATTGAAATTCGTGTCACTTCATAGGTTACAAATTAATAAAAATAAAGAGAACTTCTATTCTGATTTCATTAAGTGAAGTAAGTCTGATGTTATTCGTTATCTGGATTTAATTGCTTCTACTAAAAAACCTAAGAAGTTTTCTTACGTTCAGCCTGTTATTTGGAACCATGGCGGCTTATAAGAAATAAAGTCACAACAAGTAAGTTTTAAGTACAGACATGTAATGTGGGTTCTTACATTGTTCTCAGGGTGTATCCGATTATACCATGTAATAATATCAATTGTATCTATGTTATAACAAAAAAAACAATAAAAAATGATTAAACCTAAACTATGACCTAAGTTTTTATTTGTATGTTTAGATGTTTAATGTTCAGAATGCTCATGTAAAACATGTTGAAATAGTGTCCTCGTAAAGCCAATTTTTGGCTGGGTGTCTTTAGTTTAATGTTTGTTTTTGTAACTGTTTGTTGCCTTATTATGTTAATAAATGACAATGTGACCACTTTAATAAACTAACTTGACTTTGACTACGTAAATATAAATAAATTAATTAACGTGTAAATTAATTGCATTACTAATAAATTTATTGTCATGCTTATTCTAAAATTAGTGATAATCACCTGATTAAAATATTCTTTGCACCTGTTCTAATTCTGATTAGCTATAGCTATAGTTACTAAATATGATTAAAATTGTGTACAACACTATAAACAATGAACATAAATTGACAGATAATCCTGAATTCACATTGTTAAGACTAACTAGCTGAAACATCATTGTATAACCTCAAAAAACATAAAACAATTAGAGTTAATCGTTTATTAAGATTACCCCATTTTTTAACGACAATTACATTTACGACCTTTTATCTAGTCACATGATGGGCTGCATGGATACATATTTAAGCTAATGCCCACCTCAAATCTGAAACCTAATCAATATGAAATTAACATTGGGCAAAAAAGCTAGCAACTGGCATCTTGAAAAACAAGTTTATTGTTTGCCCTAAAACGATTCTCCACCAATGGAAACACTGCATTCCGGTCCGGAAATAATCGCATATTGGTGACTTGTCTTCAATATAATATCCAATTTGTAATCATTAAATGGTCAGATACAGAGCTCCAGTTTAAGGCGGGTATTTTTGGACAACTCTCCCGGTGGACTTTTGTCCCCAACAAAAAATAATTCAAGTTTGGGCCGTGCCTTAAATAGAATCGTCCTCATCGAAGACGATTCTATAGACTCACTCCCGACTTGACATTTTCAGTGAAGAAATGCAAACAGTTATTCAAATAATTTTGATCCAAATATGCACCTTACCTGGAGCTCCTGAGTGACACCCGACATCTGGGCCAGCCCACAATGCCATGCTTGGTCTAAATTCGACATTTTTATCTACATAACCAAATATCCATATTTCGACCACGCGTAGACCCCATATCAAAAATGCGCATATGTGCAATCTGAATCAGGGACTATGTATGATTTGTTTATATTTGTTTGTGGAACCATCGTCCAGTTAGCCATGATTAGTGACCACTTTATAAATAAGTTAATCTTATCAAATATTCGGAACTTCATAAATTAAAATTAGTCTACAATTAAAAATAAAACAAATTTATTTACATGGAATAGTTTTACTCCCATTATTGCAAAAGAAACGTGGTGTCACCGCTTGCTCAGATTGTGTATTCGCAACTAATTAATCCATAATGTGCAAAATCCCAGTGGAAATGAATACTGGTTTATTATTATATTTTTTTTAAAAACGAATTGTGAACAAAAACTGACGTCCTGCTTATTTTGGATATTTTTTTTCTGTACCCATGTTTAGGTGGCGCAACAATATTATGAATAGAAAGGAGTCAAATAAAATAAGCATACCACGACATTTTGGATTCACATTTTCAATAGGGATATTTTCAGGATTAGAAAGATGAATATTGACCGAAACACTTTAAACCCGAAAAACAATTAACCGACACAACCTAGTACGTTTTACCGGACGGTCGGGACGGACGTACGCCAAAGTGGCAGACTATAATCGCCGCCTTACCCACAATGCTGCGTGGGGTAAAAGTGGGGTGCCCATCCTGTTATATTCCTCAACAATCAATCAAAAATGTCACAAAGAATGGTGCACAATTCGAATTTTGATTTTATTTGAAAACCCGGCGTCAGGACCAAATGTTTAACCTTACTACCATGTAGCAATATGATATTAATTTTGTTAGCCAGAAATAATTTTTGAAGACTGTATTTTGTCTTAAGTTTTTATCAAAGATAGCGTTTATACTAACCGGTCGCGTTCATTCCTTGCCAATGAACCAATTATTAAAATCTATTTTGGGCAGTCTACTTGGTAATTTGTTGACTTTACCAACTAAGGAGCTTAATTTGGCCGAATCCTGAGCAAAACAGCTCAGACTCAACCAACAAAGCTCATTGGATTTCCAGGTATACAGTATTGAGTTAATGACCAACATATTTTAATAAACCGCGTGGCAAGATTAACGCAGCGGCTGGAGTGTACAAGTTGGCGAATCGTCCTCTGTCAGAGCAATATAAACAATGTTTTTCAAGTTTTTAGTTTTCATAGAAGTTAAAGACAATGAACGCTAAAGCTAGCAGATTTTATCTAAACGTACAGACGGACACACCGTATGATTATATTTTAAAGAATCAGAAAATATCATCGATTTTAAATTCCACGTTTTCAAATAAGTAGTCATTGCAAGCATTCCGCCCTCCTGTTTCCCGTCGGGGCAAGGCAACGCCGCTACCGCGGCGGACAACACCTTCCCATTTCCCGCCTCCATTTGTCCGTCGGGGCACGGCGCAACGCCTACCGCGGCGGACAAAGCTCATTCCCGCAATCCATGTAATGAAGTTTAATGTTAAAATTCCCTCCAAATCAATTACGGATCGGAATTCCCAAATCCCTGAACCGCAGGTTATGTCGTTGGCGCGTCACAAACATGATGTCAAGATTTGATGTGAGTTTATTCTTTTCAAAATCATTTTGCGGCGAATTTTTAAATACATGTGCGAAGAAGGGAGCCGGACAAAATAATTCCCCCCCGGTCAAAAATCCCCCCCCTAAAACCCCCCGTTCATTTTGGACACAGGCGGACCAAATCCCCCCCGGAACAAAATCCCCCCCCACCCGCTCAAGATCAGGGTAGGAACAAAATCCCCCCCCCCCCCCCAATAAAAAATGCAGCTATTAGGACAAAAATGCCCCCCGCTCAGATGCAGGGGTAGGACAAAATCCCCCCTGCAACCAAAGACAATAGAACATTGTAAATTTTTGTTGTAATAATTGTTAGCATTTTTGGTTTCTTGGAATAATGAACAATTTATGAAATCACCTTGATTAGTTTCATGTTGCTGGTTGTGCTGCTAGATCCTAATAAAAATAAATCATGTGCTTAATTTTTGTTTCACAGACTTAAATGATAGACTCATTACTTTTCTGGGAATTTTGGGGATATAAAATTAAGACCAAGTAATGAATAGCAAGTAAAATTATGTATATGAACGGGGGGATTTTGTTGTCCTACCCTGCATCTGGAGCGGGGGGGATTTTGTCCCTACCCTGCACCTGAGGCGGGGGGGGGGGGGGGGGTGGGGGAATTTTGTCCCTAGCATGCAATTTTCCAACGGGGGAATTTTGTCCTACCCTGCCAATCTGAGCGGGGGGGATTTTGTTGTCCGCCTGGCCTGTTCAAAAAAGCAACACGGGGGGGGGATTTTGGGGGATTTTGTCCGGGGGGGAGATTATGTCCTACACTCGCGAATAACTATGTACATGTATGTAAGGTGGTCAATAATATGGGATGAAAAACGAAATTAAATCACATTATCAACATTGCATTCCTAATCTCGAACAAGGTATACTGAATTCTTGGAAGGCAAATGCCTAGCCTACCATAACAGACATGCATAATCAAAAATGCTAGTTTAAACCTAACCATTATACCTTCTTTTCGATGGTTTCTTCTATATGTCTAAAATTGCCGCCGTAAATGGGTTAGAAAAAAAACCCACTCAACGGCAAGATTAACGCAACTTGGAGTGGTACAAGTTGGCGAAAGCTGTCTGGGCAAAATAAAATTCCGTTCCGCATTTTGCTGTTAAATTTTGAGTGGTTATTTATTAAACCTACACCTTACATTTGGAGATTAAAATTGGTTATAGAACCTGGTAATCATAAACAATCTTTCCTACTTTCGTTCACCAAATTGTTTTGACATTTGTTCCAAATTGCCACCATGCTGCGTATTATGATTATCACCCCAACCAGCTGGGTGGCATCCTGTAATATTCCTCACAAAAAGCATATGTCACAAATGAATGACTCCGCAGTGTCCCCGTCCTTCATTAAGGCTGAGAAATGAAACTTTAAATTAAACTGTTTTTCATTTCTCGCCATTTGTAGAGACACAGCTAGACCTAATCCCTCGAGCGGCGATTTATTAAACTATTTTCATTTGTCTCCAATTTGTAAATACAATTCTAAGACCATGCAGGTTTTCCTCATGGCATGTATGAACATCCTGCAAATTTCACACCTGGTCTTGGATGAAACCAGGTAAAATGTTCCTAATTCAGGTAAGATGGACACTAATTTGAACAATTATCTCCGTATCCCTGGACGTCTGAGTCCGAAGGTGTTAGGTTGCTGAGTAAATTTGGTCAATCATGTAAATTCGTGTCACTTGAATAGGTTAACTAAATTATAAATATAGAGAACTTCGATTCTGATTCATTAAGTGAAGTAAGTCTGATGTTATTCGTATCTGGATTTAATTGCTTCTACTAAAAAACCTAAGAGTTTTCTTACGTTCAGCTGTTATTGGAACCATGGCGGCTTATAAGAGAAGTCACAACAAGTAAGTTTAAGTACAGACATGTATGTGGTTCTTACTTGTTCTCGTGTACACATTATACCATGTATATATCATTGTATCTATGTTATAACAAAAACAATAAAAATATATTAAACTACTAGACCTAATTTTATTTGTGATGTTTAGATGCTGTTCAGAATGCTCATGTAAAACATGTTAGAGTGTCTCGTAAGCCAATTTTGGCTGGGTGTCATTTTATTTGTTTTGTAACTGTTGTTGCCTTATATGTAGAAATGACATGTGACACTTTAATAAACTAACTTGACTTGACTACGTAAATATATATTAACGTGTAAATTATTGCATTCGAATAAATTTATTGTCAGGTTATTCAAAATTATGATAATCACCTGATTAAATATTCTTTGCACCTGTCTATTCTGATTAGCTATTATATATATGAATAAAGTTGTGTACAATACGACAATGACATAATTGACAGATAATCTGATTCACTTGTTAAGACTAATAGCTGAAACATCATTGTATAACTAAAAAACATAACAATTAGAGTTAATCGTTATTAATTACCCCATTTTTAACGACAATTACATTTACGACCTTTATCTAGCACATGCTGGGCTGCATGGATACATATTTAGCTAATGCCCACCAAATCTGAAACTAATCAATATGAAATAACATTGAGAAATAGCAGACGGCATCTTGAAAACAAGTTTATTGTTTGCCCTACATTCTCAACCAATGGAAACACTGCATTCCGTCCGAATTAATCGCATATTGGTGACTGTCTTCAATATATCCATCCAATTTAATCATTAAAATGGTCAGATACAGAGCTCCAGTTAAGGCGTGCCTTAGAATCAGTCTCATCGTCTATAGCACTCCCGACTTGCATTTTTTGTTGGGAAAAGTACCCGGGAGAGTTGTCCAAAATACCCGCCTTAACTGGAGCTCTGTATCTGACCACTTCATACATGGATGCGGGAATGAGTTGTCCGCCGCGGTAGGCGTTGCCTGCCCCGACGGACATGGAGGCGGGAATGAGTTGTCCGCCGCGGTAGGCGTTGCCTGCCCCGACGGACATGGAGGCGGATGTGCAATGACTAACTTATTGAAACGTGAATTAAAACGATGATATTTTCTGATTTCTTAAAATATAACATACGGTGTGTCCGTCTGTACGTTTAGATAATCTGCTAGCTTTAGCGTCTTGTCTTTAACTCATGAAACTAACATGAAAAACATTTATATTGCTCTGACAGAGACGTTCGCCAACTTGTACACTCCCAGCTGCGTTAATCTTGCCAGCGGTTATAAAACTGTTGGTCATTAACTCAATATGTATACTGGAAATCAATGAGCTTTGTTGATTGAGTCTGAGCTGTGCTCAGGCTCGGCCAATTAAGCTCCTTAGTTGAAAGTCAACATTACAAGTAGATGCCCAAAATAGATTTTAATAATTGTTCATTGGCAAGATGAACGCGACCAGTAGTGTAACGCTATTTGATAAAACTAAGACAATACATGTAGATTTAGACAATTTGGAGGAATATTCCGAGAAAATGCGGAATTTTCAAATAGACAAATTTAGACATATAGAGAACCATCGAAAAGAAGGTATATGGTTGGTTAAACTAGCATTTGATATGCATGTCTGTTATGGTAGGCTAGGCATTGCCTTCCAATACAGTATACCTTGTCGCGATAGAATGCAATGTTGATAATGTGATTTAATGTCGTTTCATCCCTATATATTACCATACATACATGTACATAGTTCTTCGCGAGTGTAGGACATAATCCCCCCCGGACAAAATCCCCCCCCCCCGTGCTTTTTGACACAGGCGGACAAAATCCCCCCCGCTCAGATGCAGGGTAGGACAAAATCCCCCCCCCCCCCCGTTGAAAATGCAGCTAGGACAAACCCCCCCCCCCGCTCAGGTGCAGGGTAGGACAAAAAATCCCCCCGCTCAGATGCAGGGTAGTAGGACAAAATCCCCCCGTTCATATACAATATTACTTGCTATAATTACTTGGTCTAATTTTATATAAATTGATAAGTAATGAGTCTATCATTTAAGTCTGTGAAAACATAAGCACATGATTTATATTAGGTCTATCAGCACACCAGCACATGAAATAATCAAGTGATCATAATTGTTCATTATCCAAGAAACCAAAAATGCTAACAATTATTAACAAAATTACATGTTCTATGTCTCTGGTTGCAGGGGGGATTTTGTCCTACCCTGCATCTGAGCGGGGGGATTTTGTCCTACCCTGCATCTGAGCGGGGGGGGGGGGATTTTGTCTGTTAGAGCATGAGTGCAAAGTTAGAATCAGAGCATGTTAGAATCAGAGCATGTTAGAATCAGAGCATGAGTGCAAAGACTCAGAAGGAGATGGCCGACTTCATGTGCCATTCGGAGAGTACGAGAAACAGCGACTACCGCCAGGCGGGATTGTTGACTGCTATAAACGTGGTTGCCAATTACAGCCACATGATTGATTATTACGACAATCGTCCAACCGCCATAGACTATCCGACAGAATTGACCACCATTGCACGCCCAGTAGATAGCAGCGTGCATAAGCGAGCACACGCAGCCTCCCCCGAAATGTCAGCGGAGGAGGCGACGACCCCTTCGCCGAGCCGTGGATCACCGACGAAGCGAGGTAGACTGGCTGCTCCAGTGACCACCTCCAGACACGCCACGGCAAGCGACGACGAGCTGGATCCGCTGCGCACTCCGTCGCCCAGGAAAGGTAAGAAGTCGCCCAGAAAGGCAGTCTTCAGCCCGCTGATTGGCAGTCCTGCTGCTCCCATCAGTACGCCGCAGAAAGTGAGCATCATACTTAAGGAATTGACGAGAAAAGCCGGCGGCGACCTGCTGACCGCGAAAGTACCGGGGATAAAGGCATTGTGCAGCGAATACAATATTCGACAGGAACAAGCCATGAGGATCAACAGAAGGCTTAGATACAATATCGAGGCCGAGAGGGATAGAAGGTGTGCCCAGAAGCTCTTGAACGCGGCTGCCAAGCGACAGCACTGCAGGGTGCACGATCTGAGCCAGTTACCGGCATTTCCCGAAGATCAGCGAATCTTCCAGCCGATTGTAGGCTCTGTGAAGGTGTGTGAGAAGGCTGTAGTGCGGCATATGAAGGAGCTGATGTCCGCGGAAATGAAGAACAACCAGCGATTGGACGAATTCATTGTCCAGCACGTTGCCGACCAGCAGTGGCCCAATATGTTCATTAGGGACTGCGAAGATGCTGCCAAGGGCCAAGGTGTGTTTACTGGCAATCTGCCATTTACCAAGGACACCGTCGTGTGCGATTATCACGGCCGAGATTGTAGTTACAAAGAGGGAAAAGCCGTGATGCGAAGTGCAGAGGGGGAAGAAGGCAACTACGTGTACTTTTACAGAGATCCGAGCGGAAAGCAAGTGTGCAAAGATGCGTGCACAGGATGCGACTGCCACAGCGGCGAAGAGTTCAAGAAGACGTACGGCAGGAAGATTAATCATTCCTCGGTTCATCCGAACCTGAAAACAACGACGAAATACATTGACGGGAAATGTCATCTCGTCTTAGTCGCGTGTACGGACATAGCGCCCAGATCAGAGCTGTTCTTTTGCTACGGCGTGAAAAAAGACGAAAGCGGCTTAGTGCTTCCTTGGGCCAAGAGTTAGTAAGGTAAGTAGTTAGTAGGTGTAGTGTGTAGCGTGTAGTAAAGCCTGTCTGTGGTAACTTTGTTTGGGTTCACTTACGGGTAAGCTGACTCACGGACCGCACGATAGGCTAGTAAGTGGTAGGTAGGTCCCTGCCAAGTCCACGTGTAAAGCCTGTCTGTGGTAACTTTGTTTGTGTTCACTTACGGGTGAGCTGACTCACGGACCGCACGATAGGCTAGTAAGTGGTAGGCAGGTAGGTAGGTAGGTAGGTCCCTGCCAAGTCTGACGACCTCACCGTGGTGGCAGGGTGACATTAATACAAGTTTCGATCTTTCAATTTCGAAAGACCCTCTCTTGTATTAATGACCAACGTCGACAACAATGCAGGTAAACTAGGTATGTGTGCGGAACCTGTGTAAATCTGACACCACTGTAAAGTAAGTATGTGTGCGAAACATCTGGATATGGGATGACAAAACAATTGGTCAGTGGTGTCCCGTATCCAGAGGTTCCGCACACATACTTACTTTACAGTGCTGTCAGATTTACAGAGGTTGCGCACACATACTTACTTTACAGTGGTGTCCGATTTAAATAGGTTCCGCGCACATACCTACTTTACAGTGGTGTCCCGATCACAGAGGTTCAATTTCGAAAGACCCTCTCTTGTATTAATGACCAACGTCGACAACAATGCATTCCGTCCGCTAGCTAGCCACATCCAATACTCCAACAGACTAGACAAACACAATATTGCATACATAACTTAATTACATGTAAGCAAAAGTGTCCGCCCCCTCAGAATCGCAAGATCTGCAATCATTAGGGGGAGCTCCCCGGTTGCCCAGGGGCTCCGTTCTGTATTACATCGATGTGGGCGCTCTTCAAGTAGGAACCACTTGATCTCCATCTGCCTGGCGGCGAGTCCTCCTTCGGGACGGCGCTTGCGGCGCAGGCGGCGCAGGCGGCGGTGGTGAAGCTGTTGGAGGCACATGGTATGGCGCATGTCTCGGTACGGGTTGAAATTCTATGTACGGCACTAGTGCCAAGTCCAACGCTACTCTCACGGCGCCGGCAGCATTCAAATTTTCCACAGACACTCCAAAATCGATTCCATTATACAACTTCATATACGGTACACCCATCTCGTCTATGTGTGCCCAAGCCCGCTGATTCAGCGGCATTCCCCGCCTGCCCCTCCGCAGAAGAAAGATATGACTCGTAGTGACCATGTCTATCGCTCAATGCCGTCGTGTAAATGTTTACTTACCAGTAGTACATGGACTAGTCCACTTACTAAGGACCCTGCGGCGTAGGTAAAGCAGGCTATCCCATTACCCGCTTACGCAATTATTATCGATAATTGCGTAATGTCCGTACAACACACTACTAGAGTTGCGTAATGCCATACATTGCGGACGCCATGCGACGGGCAACAACCGTGGCTGCTGACGGGCGCTAACGGCGGCTGCATTCGTCACTGCGGAACTGAGTAAGTTTTAGGTAACCATGTGCTGGACTGGCACCATGTGCTGGACGGCACCATGTGCTTGACAGGCACCATGGGTTTCCCCAGCAGCAACCCTGCCCTGCTCGGGGTGGACACCATTGGGTATGTTTTACATCAACTCACATACACAATGTAGTGTGGATCCAATGCCTAATGGACCCTCTCTGTCTCCGCTACATGCGACAATACGCTAATGTGACAGTGAAGAACCAGATCAGCCTGACTGTCACATTATCGTACTGTCGCATATAGCAGATAGAGGGCGTCCATTAGACATTGGATGCACACTGCATTTTGTATGTGAGTTGATATAACACATACTCATATGTGTCCACCCCCAGCACAGCCGGGTTGCTGCTGGGGGAACCCACGTAGGGCCGCGCCCGGAAGGCGCGGCTGGGCCTGTCTGAAGGGCCACGGATGTGCCCGGGCCCGTTGGAAGGCGGCTGGTCCCGTCTGAAGGCGCGGCTGGGCCCGTCTGAAGGGCCACGGATGGGCCCGGGCTGTGTTTCCCCAGCAGCAACCCTGCTCTGCTCGGGGTGGACACCATTGGGTATGTTTTACATCAACTCACATACACAATGTAGTGTGCATCCAATGCCTAATGGACCCTCTCTGTCTCCGCTACATGCGACAATACGCTAATGTGACAGTGAAGAACCAGATCAGCATGTGCATCCGTAACTGCGCTACGTTGCTGATCTGGTTCTTCAATGTCACATTATCGTACTGTATCATATAGAGGGCGTCCATTAGGCATTGGATGCACACTGCATTGTGTATGTGAGTTGATATAACACATACTCATATGTGTCCACCGCCAGCACAGCCGGGTTGCTGCTGGGGGAACCCACGTAGGGCCGGGCGCGGCTGGGCCCGTCTGAAGGGTCACGGATGGGCCCGGGCCCGTCGGAAGGGCCACGGATGGGCCCAGGCCCGTCTGAAGCCGCGACTGGGCCCGTCTGAAGGGCCACGGATAGGCCCAGGCCCGCCCCCGTCAGGAAGGCGGTCTGGGCCCGTCTGAAGGGCCACGGATGGGCCCAGGCCCGTCTGAAGGCGCAACTGGGCCCGTCTGAAGGGCCACGGATGGGCCCAGGCCCGTCGGAAGGCGGCTGGGCCCGTCTGAAGGGCCACGGATGGGCCCAGGCCCGTCTGAAGGCGCGGCTGGGCCCGTCTGAAGGGCCACGGATGGGCCCAGGCCCGTCGGAAGGCGGCTGGGCCCGTCTGAAGGGCCACGGATGGGCCCAGGCCCGTCTGAAGGCGCGGCTGGGCCCGTCTGAAGGGCCACGGATGGGCCCAGGCCCGTCGGAAGGCGGCTGGGCCCGTCTGAAGGGCCACGGATGGGCCCAGGCCCGTCGGAAGGCGGCTGGGCCCGTCTGAAGGGCCACGGATGGGCCCAGGCCCGTGGGAAGGCGGCTGGGCCCGTGGGAAGGCGCGGCTGGGCCCGTCTGAAGGGCCACGGATGGGCCCAGGCCCGTCTGAAGGGCCACGGATGGGCCGGGGCCCGTCGGAAGTCGGCTGGGCCCGTCTGAAGGGCCACGGATGGGCCCAGGCCCGTCGGAAGGCGCGGCTGGGCCCGTCTGAAGGGCCATCCCATTGGGTCACATAGCGAAATCTAAACTCGAATACTCGATACGAATACGCGCATAATTTTGACACTTCGTGAACTGTACAATACCGAAATCATCTGACAATACGTTTAAATAATAGTAATACACCAAATTTCATTCATAATTTATATGCAACTACTTTCCTTACTAGTTATTTCTCAAGATTTCTTTGTAAAACAGCGTGCATAACACGTTCAGTTTATCACCGTCGCCATTTTTTTCCCGAGTTACAATATCGGAAATCTGCAAAGTAACCGACCAATGAAATCGATTGACGTATGTGGGGGTTTCCCGCTCAGATGTCAGATAGTCTGGCAGCCAAGTGTATGGCACGTTCCATGCAGGAGCTTAACTTTATTTGGAATAAAATAAAAAAAATTATTGGCGATTTTGATTGCGCAGATCATCAACATCAATAATTCGACTGATGACACTATGTCATCTTTGATCATTTTGAGAAATTTGCATAAATCCAAAATGGCTGCCAAACAGTTATAGTGTGTGATATAGTATGTTTCCACATGAGGTATTAGCATACATTAACAGCATAAAGTGGATTAACTTGACTTATCGAGATAAGTGATCAACATTAAATTTCAATTCACTGTTAAATTTATGGTAAAAATCCAACATGGCCGCCAAACGTAACATGATATTTTGCATATGACTGCTCCCACGTACACTCCATATGAAAACAACATGTATACTAATCTTGGATATATTGACATGATAAACGCTTACAGTAAATTTGATAGTAACTAGACACATTTGTGAAGAGCGAAAGTCCAAGATGGCCGCCATATATACAGAAATTATCCCATGACGATCATCACAGAGAATAATAATTAATTATATAATTGCACATCGATGTCATATCGTAGTAAATTGGAATAAAAGTACTGAAGTTATGTATACTATGAACGTTTTTTTACTAACTTAGGAATACAATTAGATAACTACCAATAGCAGAAATCATAGATGGCCGCCAAATATAAAAATAATGTTGGCTTATATTGAACAAATTGCATATAATTACTAGGATTATAAGTAAATATATCTCTTAGATACTTATATACATGGCAGACGTATATATAAAGATAAATTACCTCGCAATGGCAATCATATCGTGTAATGATTAAATATTACATTTCAAAGGAAATACATATATGGCTAATGGAGGCTCTAGAGATGCAGTATACATGGACAACAACTACTACCCAACAGTCCCAACATTAAACAAAAACAATCATATTGAAGTGCAGTACACGAAGACATGACAACAAGGATGCCGCTTTGGTATTGTCAAAACAATCCAGTTGGGTGGTTGAACCTGATTAGACACCATATAATTTCTCCCGCAAACCTCTCCATCATAAGTGAAAAGGACAGTATTATACAAGGCAATGATGAATCAAAAATGATTAATGCATGTATACTGTACACAAAATGTATCGGTTTCCGTAATTGGAAGCTAATATTGTAAATATAACTATAAGAAAACAATGATATAATTATGATGACACAAACAGCAAATTCATATTAGTCTTATCAAATTGCGTGAATACTGTATGCCTCATATCCATATTATGGTACCTTGAAGTTTTTCACGTTCTATATATGGTTGTGTACCATGTGTATTGCTGTCTGCATGTACTATAATCGTTTTTGTTACCGTGAGTATTTAGTAGTGGCACAACTAGATTGTCTGTCATATAATATCAATTACATTTGTATTAGCTGTGTCCTACCTGTGGTATTTAATATATAGCATCTCCATGTTCTTCTCGAAATTATTATATTTGTGATTACGGTTGTTTTCTTTGATCCACATTTATGTATACTGACGGCGTCATGTCTTAGTTTTTACATATCATATGCATTCACAGGTGCTGAATTCTGTCATATGTTTAAATAAGTAAAACTCATTAAATGGCATATAACTACACAATAATTCGACAAAAATAAAGTATTTGTATTGCTTATCTTTGAAACAATACACAGAGAAAATTGATGTACATGTGTACATACTTTACCTCATCATATAAATGTTGCTCTACATCGGCGATAGTGTCTGAAAAACACATCAATTACTTGCAGCTTACAAAGTAATAAGTGATATTAAAGTGGTGTACATCAACCATCATGTGCATACAGCCGCTTTGTGGAAACTGACTACTTTCACAGAAAGAAAACATGTGGCCAATACTATCAGCTATGTGGTTGTACTAAGTAGGTTGAAAGAACGTAATGGTAGCCAGAAACTGGAATAAGCTACTGGATGGCTAAACTATGTTATTGTACGTAGTCACCGATTGTGACAGAAATATATAGACGTATCATCAATTTGTACTTATTCAATTAGACACTCAATCGTGGCTAAGTGACGGGAATTTTGTATCTGGTATTAAACAAGTTGTTAATGATACTATCTAGAGGAGCCATTTCATGCGATGTTGCACAGTAAATCACATTGAGCATTTGCGTTTTTGGAGCCAATGATATAAACAACGACATCTGGTGTTTTTACAAATTGGGAAGTCCTTGAAGTATATTGTAAAGTACAATATATCTCCCTGCCAACAATAGAAGTATGAATGCTGCTATGGAATGGCAAGACAAGACAAAACAATATCAAAATATCTAACTGAATGCACGAGTTTAAATCTTATATTATAATATAATTGTATTACTATTATAAGGTACTATATTCATATCCGGCGGCCATATTAGACTTACGTTATTGCCGATGCTGTCTAATGGTGTATATCAAGGTGTAATTACATAAGCTATTTACTACACAAGTTAGTTATCAGGTAATATGATATTTGGTGGTCACCTTGGACTAATGCGATTGAAACATGTGTCCAAATACATACCAAATGTATTGGAATAATTATATACCTAAATACAATATTGGTATGCAAATTCGCTCTGATATGATTGCAAGTATATAGTGTTTCTTATTTCAAGATACGGTTGCAAATACATTGTATATATTCATATATGGCTGCCATCTTGGACTTGTGTTATATAGATTAGTATATAATTTCACATCAAAGTTACAAAAAACACACATTCATTGTTTTAAACACATAATAAAAACGTATATTCTTGATATGACGAATTAGTGAAGTATGTAAAATAGTCACATTTGGCGGCCATCTTGGATTTTTTCTATATGCTGTTAAGGAATTGAATTTTAAAGTTGCCCGTTTGTGTCAACACGTTAATACATTCATTAAACTCTCCTAGATGGTTTAATTTCCTCCTGGGGATGCAATTATATCGCACAATATATCTTGGTGGCAGCCATCTTGAATTTATGCAGATTTCTCCAAATGCTCAAGGGTAACAGATTTGCATCATTCGGATTCTAAAACTAGAAAGTCTACATAGGCAAAATCAGTAGTAATAAACTTATTCAAGTTATTCAAAACGAAGTTAAGCCCCAAAATCAGCCTTTGGCCGCCGGACTAAAAACAGAATTACGGAAGTTAATTTATTCTGTCGGAAATTTTTCGGCAAAATGGCGACAGTAGCGTGTAAACGTTGTACACTTTATGTAGTCGGACAAAAGGAGCGATAAACACTTTATTTTGATAGGCAAGTCACCCATTGTAACTCATACAGGCTATTTAATATAATTTCTGGCTTTGCACTGCTGGTTTAGCACCATTAGACGCGTATTTAGACAATAATCGACAGATTTCAAATCTTGAAATCAAGTCGCTACAGTAGGTATCTGTGAGGTCTATGGCTGTAACGGTAGTGAAAGCCATAGGGCTATGTCTAGGGAGTTTTGTACCTTTAGAAGTACTATTGTATTTACACCTGGGCACGTGCATTGTTTAGAAAGGTGTTTTATGTATATACAAACAATAATTGACCATTTAAGACAATGTTAGAAATTATCACCTGTGCCGAAATTATGGGTGGGTCCATAATTCCGAAATTATGGGTGGGTCCATAATTTTACACCACCTCAATATCCAACCTTTTCTTTCAAGAGGTTGTGTGTATCAATTTACATAGTACATACACTACGTTAGAAAGAGACAAAACAGGTATTACAGATTCGAGTTTCTTCTTGGGGCATTTGATCATAAAAAGCTCACACATGAAAACATGCTAGGTTTCAAGGCATACACTAGATAAATATACATACTACATAAATATTTAGCGACACAAAATACGCTCACAACGACAGATGAATGCATTATATAAAACATTACTCTACAATTTTCTATGCATGATAACACTGTGTATGGATGATAATGGATTCACATGGAGGACAATTTTTTAGCGATATGCATACCATTTTGAAATCGGAAATGGGAAATGGGGAAAAAAAGGAAGCTTCCGGTTCGTTCTTACTAGCGCAATGGAACATAATTATGCTATTATGCAAATGGTGCACTCTTCTTTCTGTAGCACACCCCCGCCCCCACCCCTCCCCCAGCCACTGATGCACCATAAAACCGACAAGTTTAAGTTTAATACTAGTTAATAATATATGTTTATAGTTTGAAAATCATATAAATGTAATGGTAAAGGGACTGATGGAATATATGGCATACGAGGGTGGGTCAATAAGTAGTGTCACATGATACATAACTTTAAAAGTATGTCTAAAACGACACTTATCATTCTAATATATTCCGTCAGGGTAGTCTCTCCTGGGGTCTATGACAGAATATGCCCGTTGTCAATATTCGTTGCTAAGCAACCGGCGTTGATACATTCGAAGTTTGCGGTCACATATGTGACTGAATGTCATATACGTTACTATAGTGGATATATATGTATACTTGGTAGTGTATTTTTAAATAATGGAACATAACTATGTTTATGTAGATTTTGTCCGATGGATGGGTAGGATTTGGTAAAACGGCATAAACCCGCACGCGCAGGAATGACATCACGAGTCGCGCGTGGTGGCACAGTACGTCATTTAGTAAATTATGGATGCCACGCGTCCCGCGAAATCGAATCATTTCCGTTACGCTGAACAAAAAAATGAAAAATCAGAGTAACCCCCCCCCCCCACCTGCCCTTCCTACTCTCAGCTACTATTGCAATGAACACTGTTTTTTTATGGGCGCGCGATTAATAAATAAACACGGTGGTAATACTACTTCAGTGATCGCCGAGAACGAGGCCGGTCTGTTAGACCTTGAACCAGCAATAACCACCCCCCCTCCCCCATGTGGGATTTTCGGATTCAGTAGCCTATTGTCTATCCATCCTGGTTGTCTGCGCTCAAAAAGCCGCTGGATGAACAAATGGCGGCCATTTTACAAGATGGCCGTCGAACATTATCATATTGTTTTATTAAGGACTGTTAACTTTCAGTGTAATCAATATTAACCGGGTAAATTGCTATACTTAAGTCACAATTTGAATGTAAACTGATTTAGAATACATCTTACATTTAATTACATCCGTAAATGGCAATATATTTCAAAATGGCTGCCGAAATAGGCTGTTTTACAACATTTTTCTGAGAGTCGTGTGCTGTTACGAACAAATACAGACATTTATAAAGTTGAAACACACATGCATTGATTTCCCTGACAATTATATGGAAAATACAGGAGATAGTGATGCAATAGCCTTCCACAATTGTCAGAACAGTCAAAATGGCCGCCAAAATGTTCTTGTTTTGTTCTATTCTTTACTGTATGGAGTTGTTATAAACAGCATTTCATGCACCTATTGCAGGTATACATACCAGTTTGAGGTATACAAATCAAATCAGTTGTTTAATAATATTGATGATGAAGCTGCAGTCTTCAGTAATTAAAATACACTAACATTGTTATGTATAGAGTGTGATATTCTGCTTATTTTCAAAGACACATACGGATGTAGTTCAATCAGTTTGAGTATTGAAGAACTGTTTCAAAGTGTATCCAAAATTGATTGACTGTTGACAAGGAATACAATGTTATTATTGTTAACCAGCACACTTATGACAATTAAGCCAGCATGATTACCATTGGCCAATGCATTATGTAGTATGGTATGATGAATGGCATGGGTATGCTTATTGCAAACATACATGGCTTTCTCCCACATTAAGCATCCTGCATATGCCTTCACATGTGACAATAATTTAAAATTAAGTGGATTGGAATATAAATACAATATATGGTAACGATATGTAATTCATGCAGTCACTGATGTAATCAGTTATACATAACCACTACATGTGTTGCATTCATTCTTCTAAGTAAACATTATTGAAACTAATACACCAAAAACCTAACCATATACAGTGTCACCATGCCTGTCGATTAGTTTCAAGATGACCATCAACATGGTCGCTTTTGCAATTAGGAGATGTGATATTTACGGATCTATATGTACACTTTAACAGCTTAAATTGATAATACCCTTAGCCCGAGGAGGTCCCGCATCTTGCGATGACACCAAACTCTGCTATAGCCCATGAGATATGCTCGAATACATGTCTCTGGTTGCTACAGTAATGGACTATGATTGTCCATCAGCGGTGTAATAAATTTGAAAGACAACCTTAGGGATTGTTATGCGGATTCAATGTCACATAGGGGTACATGGAGGCAAAGACGTGTCTATTAACTATACACAACGTGTGGTATGTATGTGCTAAACAGGTACAATGTAAATATAATCCTGCATTCAGTAAATAAATGTACATATAGTACATGATTATAGAGTTGTTTGATCATTAGAATGACATTACCTGTCGTCAAATAGAGAAATATATATTCAGACGACCCAAAAGAGCCAGCAAAATACACAACTGTGGTACAATGCGGCAAAAAACGCCTTCCACAAACCTGATCCTTACCGCCTGCGTAAATACTTAGAATGCCATGTAGACAATAGTTCAATTGCATAGTAAAATCCAAAATTGCATGTGTCTCGATAGATGTTATGTGATATTGTTTAAATGAACATTTTGATACATTGCATAATATGTTATGGAGATACGTTATCATTCATGGGGATTTAAATGTACATGTATATTGATGGTCCTATGAGTGTGTGTAGCTACATGTGGTAGATGTGCATACTTCTTAAACTGGACTAAATTGATGTTTGAATACCCCGGAATGGCTTTTTCAGACTACATACATACTAATATTGATTTGTATATATAGTACATATTGGTAATTTGACACAACAGGTGTATAATAACACGTATAATTAAGAACACCGAATGTTGAAACATATTGGACAAAATAGTTTATGTATACGTACATAACAGCTATATGAACATAGTGGATATATTTGAAGAGCATGTGCATGCTTTTAGAAAGATCCTACACCTTCAATGTCTTTGTTTATATGAAAATTATGAAATTGTATATCAACCTTTACAGGTTATCAAATGTCACTATTATGAAATCATGCTTGAATATTTACTTACAACGCCTCACTTACAAACTACAATATCGTCATGGGTGCCTCTCAAATAAGACTAGTGGAGCAATATTCCTGCATGTATTAGGCAATGACCATGATGATGCATGCAGTGGTGTGCACTTACACTGGTAATGGATGACGGTCATACACATTGGAACACACACGTTATCGTATGGCACATACTGTACTTCAGTAGTTATACAAGTTATACATTTTTACTATGTATACATAATTTTATAAGTACAGGTGCCAACTACACATTTGAATCCTGTTCCTGCTGATGACTCGGAATGGGTTGAGGGAATATTATTGGAATGCACGATAACTAGTGTGTACATTATGTGGAACCGGGATATATCTCAGTTTCATCGCTTCTACTACCTCATTTTATTTTTATGCCACATAAACTCATTTACTTGCTGTCTGTCATCTTGAAAGTGTACACCAATATATGTGTCCTGTTTTACTCCAGCTTAGCTTGCTCGTATTATTTATAGCTATCTTAACGTTCCTTATTTTAGTATTGACTGTGTCATACATGGAGTAATATGTGCTACAAATCATCCATTCAGCATGGTAGAAAGGGTATATTTTCTATATCCAATTTGCAAATTAGTACATACGACCTATACTATTGACAGTAATAATTATATATATTTATTTATTTTACTTAATGGTGTGTAAAGGCCTGTCAACAGCTGAGAATAATACTTATTCGTATCAGAGACGTTCATGTTGGAATACACAACATAGTAAACATGGTAATTGTCTTGGTTACATAAATAGGAAATGGACATATAGAGACACGAACAGACATTCATTCTGTATCTGAAATGTGTGTGGATAACTAATATGTGGCTGTGACGGGAGAATTGGGGCTCACGGGATTTGCGACCAGTGTGGCTCCTGATAAAATAGCACACTCCTGTACCCTAATAACGATATATTATGCTTGTTAGAAACATGATGGGTGGTGTTTCACTGATGGCATAACGAACAGTGCAGATCCTGAACAGACTGTGCGCATACACAGGCTGAGGGATCTACACTGGTCACAAAACCCATAAGCCCCATTTCTCCAGTCACAGACACATACATGTATACAGGTGTTAGTAGCTACACGTTCATATGAACCTTTCATAAGTATCTTGCAGCGTATAAAGTAAGAACAAATATTACATGTAAAATGGTCATTGTAAATTCAGTGGGTGGGGAATATATAGTTAAAACTACTTTGTTTTAACATTGCATCATCTGCTGTAGACATTATGTAATCAGAATATGGGCATTCACTATATATTGCAAACACAAGTAAGTACAATTACGATTGATACAATTAATAGACACCGAGAGAGATTGTCATAATGAGACATATAGCGTAGTTAATTGTTACCATGACTAATAAAATGCGAAGCGGACGGACAGACGGACGAACACTTGGACACATTGTATCTGAAGTGTGCATGGATAGCTATAAGTAGTGCCTAAGTAATTGCACATGCATTTAACAATTTATAAGTAAGTGACAGTGCATAACATAAATGAAATTCATTACATGTCAAATTCCCATTGTAAAATGTGTGGGTGGGGAATGGTGAAAAATACTTTGTTTTTAATATTGTATCATAGACTGCAGACATCAGATAATCGGCATATATGCAATTAACATGTCTAATTAACACTACTACGTACCATTGTCACGAAAACAATACAAAAATACCATACTTTTATGGAGTTATTAAGGTAGGTGTTTTGCCATTGAAATTCAGTGTGTGGGGTTATAAAACGTGCACACTTTTTCATCTGAATTATCAGATATTATTTATTTGAATATTATTCCATTGTATAGTTATGAACACATCAGAAAACATACAAAACTGCCATATCAGTTGTTTCTAATGATAAAAAACAGTCGATTTTCAATTAAAAATGTGATTTTTCACAATTGCGAAAAGTCCGAGGGTGGAATACTTCAAAATGGTGCCAAACATTCATCCACCGGGTACAGAGCGCAGACATACGGCATATAACTCGTAATTGAATGTAGTTTCAGAAAAAAATATGTCTGCAAAAATCCTACAGGGGGGGGGGGGGGGTTCCATTTCTGGCTGACGGCCTATGTACATTCATCATTACCGTTCGGGGTTTAGAGGTTAGACCACACCAAATAGTTTTACTATAATATAATATTTGTTTTGCTGCAATTAAGGCTGGCGCTGGTGATACCTAATAATACACCTCCTATTAATATGATTATTCCTAATTATATTTCTTTCAGGGTAAGGGGCCAAGTGACATTGGTGTGGTATGGACCTGGCACCAGGTTAATTAGGTTATTCTAATTTCGGGGCTGAATATTTTTTTTCTCGATATAAATATTCCGTTCTGATTTTGTGACCCCCCCCCCCCCCCCCATGCAGCAGGTTGAATGCAGGATCCAACCCGTTGGCCCGGCCTTACATGACATTGCACTTGCATGTACATTAATTTGAATAAAGAATGTTGGCATAAATATGCACCTAGCTTTGCGTTTATTATAATTATTACTTACGTTTTGATACCTTGATGGGCCGGAACCTGGTTACATAGGGTACATGTGTATCCGTATGTATTGCGATCGAGCGGGATCATTTGGCCCGCCCACGACCCCCCGTGGTGCGGACGCCTGTGATTGACAACTGAGAATATCTGCATATAAAACAGCCAATCTCACCGATTTTCTAATATAAGAGAGACAACTCGTAGAACAGTTTGAAAAAACTCAATGATGATTTATCGCCCGTGAAATACAACTGAGAATATCTTTAGATAGGGTAGCCTATGTATTGGAATCGCGTCGTCTGACAGTTAGCCACGCCCCAGACGCCCCTCGATGGGCACGTCCGTAGTGATATCTTGGAATAACCATAACAACAAAATGCATTGTGTTACTCAACGTTTAACTGGCATACGCAACCGCTAATTGAAAATAATGGTTTTCTTTTGCTTTTGCCGGTATACTGGTATACCCTCACACGTGAGTGTTATCACCAGTTGAGTGCTAGGGGAAAATGAGAGGAAAAACGAAAAAGACTAGATAGAGCAGTACGTAGGCCAAGGAAAGGTAGAAGTTAGCACAGAGAGGGAAAGAAAAAGAGAAAGAAGAAGGTTTATAATTAAATGAGTCTGGAGTGCTGGACCTTCAAGACCTGAGCCTTGAAGGAATCCATCGACTCTGCCAGGCAGGTGTCAGTGGGTAGTTGGTTCCACTGTACAACTGCAGGGGCGGCGGAAGCAATTGATTATTGGGGGGGGGGGCGAACTTTGTGAGGGCCCCGAAGGGGCCGAATTCGCTAGGGGGGTCCGGGGGCATGCCCCCCCCCGGAAATTTTTTGAAATCCAAGTGGTGTGAAACACAATTTCCTGCATTCTCAGCAATGTTTGAACAATGTTTGATTAAACTCCGTGGATGGCGGTTAGGCCGGTCGGAGGTCCCAACTTGCTCCTCCCTCTCAGGTTGGTCATCGAGTCGGGTTCCCAGTAATCATGATTACACAAATTATACAGAATATTAGGGGGGGCAGAATTATTGGGGGGGTTCGCCCCCCCAACCAATTATTGGGGGGGGGGGGGGAGGGGGGGGCGACCGCCCCCCCCCCCCCCTGCGCTTCCGCCGCCCCTGAACTGTTCTGGGGAAGAAGGAGAAACGAGTGTAGTCTTTGTCGGCACGCAACTAACGGTATTGGTGTTGGCGTCTACCAGTGCCTCGTGTTAAGTAATTATCCTCATTTATGGCTACAATATTGTTCCTAATTGTGTACAGCATACTCAGTCTGGCAGCATCAACTCTCATCTGTTCAAGTGATCTCCATTCTAGACTGTGCAGCATATCGGTTACATTAGATGTGTTGTGATAACGGTTAGAAACCCATCTTGCAGCCCTCCTCTGGACCATCTCGAGTTGGTGTACAAGCCTATGCGAAGTTAAGTAACCCTCACTGTCTTTGCTATTGCTCTTGGGGTCCCAGACTGTGGAACAGTATTCTAGTCGAGGACGAACAAGGGATTTATGAGCTCGTTCTTTGACAGTCTTCGAGTTGATCCTGAGGTTACGTTTCAGAAAACCTAGAGTCTGATTGGCCTTAGATGAGACGGAGTTTATATGTGTATTCCACTTCAGATCGTGGCTGATGTTAACCCCGAGGTACTTAATACAGGGAACTGAGGAAATAATATGGCCGTGGAGAGAGTAGTTATACATAACAGGAGCCTTAAAGCTGGTGGTAATGTGAATAACCTAGCTCGCATTTGTCAGGATGAAAAGACATTTGCCAGTCGGATTCACATCTCTCGAGATTATGAAGGTCGTCTTGAAGTTTGTTGCAGTCAGATGGGCTATGTAAAGCTAAGTACAACAATGTGTCAT
>CM055276.1:11105080-11173713 GCA_029237695.1 Conchocele bisecta | reverse complement strand
CCAACGCTAAAATTATGACAATGATACAACATAAAATCACTACGTGAAATCTACGACAGGAAAACTTTCTTAAAATATGTTGTACCAACGTTATTATGCCAACGCTTCAGGAATGTTGTTGCACAAGGTAAATTCCTTACGTTGTATCAATGTCATTATGCCAACGTTTTCTGAATGTTGTCATAAAACGTAAAATCCCTAAGTGAAATCTACGTGAGGAAAACTTTACCAATTTATGTTGTACCAACATCAGTATGCCAACGTCTTGTGAATGTTGTATTAAAACGTACAATCACTACGTGAAATCAACGACAGGAACTCGTTCCTAATTACGTTGTTCCAACGTCGATATGCCAATGTTTTGGGTATGTTGTCTTAAAACGTAAAATAACTACGTGAACTCTACGACAGGAAAACTTTCCTGAAGTACGTTGTACCAACATCATTATGAAAACGTAATGTGAATGTCGTCATAAAACGTATAATTACTACGTGAAATCTACGACAGGAAAACTTTCCTGCAGTACGTTGTACCAACGTAATTATGAAAACGTCTTGTGAATGTCGTCATAAAAACGTAAATTCACAACGTGAAATCTACCACAGGACAACTTTCATGAAGTACGTTGTACAACGTCATTGTGGCAATGTCTTGTGAATGTCGTCATAAAACGTAAAATCACTACGTGAAATCTACGACAGGAAAACTTTCCCGACGTACGTTGCTACAACGTCATTATGAAAACGTCTTGTGAATGTCGTCATAAAACATAAATTCACTACGTGAAATCTACGATAGGAAAACTATCCCGTAAGTACGTTGTACCAACGTCAATTATGATAAACGTCATGTGAATGTCGTCATAAAACGTACATCACTACGTGTAATATACGACGAAAAAAACTTTCCTGAAGTACGTTGTACCAACGTCAATCATAAAAAAGAAAACGTGCTTGTGTATGTCGTCATAAAACGGTATGACTACGTGCAATATACGACAGGAAAACTTTCCTGAAGTACGTTGTACCAACGTCATTATGAAAACGTATTGTGTAATGTCGTCATCAAACGTAAAATCACTACGTGAAATCTACGACAGAAAAAACTTTCTCCTGAAGTACGTTGTACCACGTCATTATGACAAAACGTCTGTTAATGTTGTCAAAAAAGGTAAAATCACTACGTGCAATCTACGACGAAAACTCCCGAAGTACGTTGTCCAACGTCATTACTATAAAACGTCTTTGTGAATGTGGTCATAAAACGTAAAATCACTACGTGAAAATCTACTCAACAGAAAAACTTTCCTGAAGTACGTTGTACCAACGTAATGGTGAAAACGTCTTGTGAATGTCGTCATAAAACGAAACATCACTACGTGAAATCTACGACAGGAAAACTTTCTGAAGTACGTTCTACCAACGTCATTGTGAAAACGTCTTGTAATGTCGTCATGAAACGTAAAATCACTACGTGAAATCTACGACAGGAAAACATTTTTCCTGAAGTACGTTGTACCGACGTCATTGTGAAAACGTTTTGTGAATGTCGACATAAAACGTAAAATCACTACGTGGAAATCTACGACAGGAAAACTTTCCTGAAGTACGTTGTACCAACGTCATGTGAAAACGTCTTATGAATGTCGTATAAAACGAAAAATCACTACGTGAAATCTACGACAGGAAAACATTTCTTGAAGTATGTTGTACCAAACGTCCATGGTGAAAACGTCTTGTGAATGTCGTCATAAAACGAAAAATCACTAACGTGAAATATACAGGAAAACTTTCCTGAAGTACGTTGTACCAACATCAGTGAAAACGCCTTGTCAATGTCGTCATTAAAACTAAAATCACCACGTGAAATCTACGACAGGAAAACTTTCCTGAAGTACGTTGTTACAACGTCATTACTAAAACGTCTTGTGAAATGTCGTCAAAAAACGTAAAATCACTACGTGAAATATACGACAGGAAAACTTTCCTGAAGTACGTTGTACCAACGTCATTGTCAAAACGTCTTGTGAATGTCGTCAAAAAACGTAAAATCACTACGTGAAATCTACGACATGAAAACTTTCCTGAAGTACGTTGTACCAACGTCATTGTCAAAACGTCTTGTGAATGTCGTCATAAAACGTAAAATCACTACGTGAAATCTACGACAGGAAAACTTTCCTGAAGTACGTTGTACCAACGTCATTGTGAAAACGTCTTGTGAATGTCGTCATGAAACGTAAAATCACTACGTGAAATCTACGACAGGAAAACTTTCCTGAAGTACGTTGCACCGACGTCATTGTGAAAACGTTTTGTGAATATCGTCATAAAACGTAAAATCACTACGTGAAATCTACGACAGGAAAACTTTCCTGAAGTACGTTGTACCAACGTCATTGTGAAAACGTCTTGTGAATGTCGTCATGAAACGTAAAATCACTACGTGAAATCTACGACAGGAAAACTTTCCTGAAGTACGTTCTACCAACGTCATTGTGAAACGTATTGTGAAGTACGTTGTACCAACGTCATTGTGAAAACGTCTTGTGAATGTCGTCATAAAATGTAAAATCACTACGTGAAATCTACGACAGGAAAACTTTCCTGAAGTACGTTGTACCAAACGTCATTGTGGCAACGTCTTGTGAATGTCGTCATAAAACGTAAAATGTCTACGTGAAATCTACGACAGGGAAAACTTTCCTGAAGTACGTTCTACCAACGTCATTGTGAAAACGTCTTGTGAATGTCGTTATAAAACGTAAAATCACTACGTGAAATCTACGACAGGAAAACTTTCCTGAAGTACGTTGTACCAACGTCATTGTGAAAACGTCTTGTGAATGTCGTCATAAAACGTAAAATCACTACGTGAAATCTACGACAGGAAAACTTTCCTGGAGTACGTTGTACCAACGGCTTCATGGCAACGTAACTGCAACTTTCATAAAACGTTGTAACAACGTTCCTACAACCGAAAATTGTTAGCTGGGGAGGAGCTTAAATTACTGGGAGTATGTTGAGGACTTAATTACTCTAAAAGATGAAAATTCAGTAACTGAAAATATTACAAAACGTTTCTGGACTTTTATTAAGCACAAAAAAACAGATGCTATATTGGACTTAAATCCCTGAAGAGAAACGGAGTATCTATTACCGATCCAATCTCAAAAGCCAATTTGCTTAATGATCAGTTTCACTCTGTTTTCTCTCAGCAAACTCCCATGAAACTCGTTTCTTACTGCAAATATGTTTCAAATCTTTTTTCCAGAAAAGAAAACGACATGCCTGAGATAGAGGTAACAGAAAATGGTGTACAGAAACTTTTGCAAAAACTTTCAGAATCCAAGGCCCCAGGCCCAGACAATATTACTCCTACTATTCTGAAGCGCCTCTCGGCTGAACTTGCGCCAATTCTTACTCTTCTTTTCAATACCTCACTTCAGCAGCAGTCTCTACCAGACATTTGGAAACAAGCCAATGTAACACCAATATACAAGAAAGGTGACAAAACGACACCTTCGAACTATCGCCCTGTCATTAAATTAAGCTCTTGGAGCACATTGTTTGCAGTAATATGATGCAGCATCTCAATAGGAACAATATTCTTTATCCCCTCCAGCATGGCTTTCGGGAGAAGCGTAATTAGCTGTGAAAGTCAACTTATTGAATTTGTTCACGACATAGCCCGGCCTCAACATGCAGAGTGGTAGACAGAATTATGTTGTAGTCATGGATTTCGCTAAGGCCTTTGATAAGGTACGTAGCACACAATAGGCTCCTCTACAAGCTCTCATCCTATGGCGTGAAGGGATTAATTAGCACTCGGCTGGATAGGATCTTTTCTTAGTGGTAGGTTTCAGCGTGTCGTCCTTGAAGGGAAAGCTTCTACGTCCGTTCCAGTACTATTTGGTGTTCCACAAGGCTCTGTGCTCGGTCCTGTGTTATTTCTTGTTTATATTAATGACCTCCAACCTGCAACCAACTTCAAAACGACCTTCATAATCTCGAGAGATCGGAATCCGACTGGCAAATGTCTTTTCATTCTGACAAATGCGAGGTTATTCACATTACCACCAGGAAGGCTCCTGTTATGCATAACTAATCTCTCATCGGCCATATTCTTTCTTCAGTTCCTTGTATTAAGTACCTCGGGGTTAACATCAGCCACGATCTGAAGTGGAATAAACATATAAACTCCGTTTCATCTAAGGCCAATCAGACTCTAGGTTTTCTGAAACGTAAGCTCAGGATCAACTCGAAGACTGTCAAAGAACGAGCTTATAAATCCCTTGTTCGTCCTAAACTAGAATACTGTTCCACAGTCTGGGACCCCAAGAGCAATAGCAAAGACAATGAGGGTGACTTAACTTCACATAGGCTTGTACACCAACTCGAGATGGTCCAGAGGAGGGCTGAAAGATGGGTTTCTAACCGTTATCACAACACATCTAGTGTAACCGATATGCTGCACAGTCTGGAATGGAGATCACTTGAACAGAGGAGAGTTGATGCCAGACTGAGTATGCTGTACAAAATTATGAACAATCTTGTAGCCATAAATGAGGATAATTACTTAACACGAGGCACAGGTAGACGACAACACCAATACCGTCAGTTGCGTGCCGACAAAGACTACACTCGTTTCTCCTTCTTCCCCAGAACAGTTGTACAGTGGAACCAACTACCCACTGACACCTGCCTGGCAGAGTCGCTGGATTCCTTCAAGGCTCAGGTCTTGAAGGTCCAGCACTCCAGACTCATTTAATTCTAAACCTTCTTCTTTCTCTTTTTCTTTCCCTCTCTATGCTTCCTTCTACCTTTCCTTGGCCTACTACTCTATCTAATCTTTTTCGTTTTTCCTCTCATTTTCCCCTAGCACTCAACTGGTGATAACACTCACGTGTGAGGGTATACCAGTATACCGGCAAAAGCAAAAGAAAACCCGGTTCCGGCACATCAAGGTATCAAAACGTAAGTAATAATTATAATAAACGCAAAGGTGCATATTTATGCCAACATTCGTTATTGAAATTAATGTACATGCAAGTGCAAGGTCATGTATGGCCGGGCCAACGGGTTAGATCCTGCATTAGGAATAATCATATTAATAGGAGGTGTATTGTTAGGTATCACCAGCGCCAGCCTTAATTGCAGCAAAAAAATAATTATATTATAGTAAAACTATTTGGTGTGATCTAACCTCTAAACCCCGAACGGTAATGTTCAATTACGAGTTATATGCCGTATGTCTGCGCTCTATAACCCGGTGGATGAATGTTTGGCACCATTTTAAAGTATACCACCCTCGGACTTTTCGCAATTGTGAAAAATCACATTTTGCATTGAAAATCGATTGTTTTTTATCATTAGAAACAACTGATATGGCAGTTTTGTATGTTTTCTGATGTGTTCATAACTATACAATGGAATAATATTCAAATAAATAATATCTGCTAATTCAGATGAAGAAGTTTGCACGTTTTATAACCCCACACACTGAAATTCAATGGCAAAACACCTACCATAAAAGTATGGTATTTTTGTATTGTTTTCGTGACAATGGTACGTAGTAGTGTTCATTAGACATGTTAATTGCATATATGCCGATTATCTGATGTCTGCAGTCTATGATACACTATTAAAAACAAAGTATTTTTCACCATTCCCCACCCACACATTTTACAATGGGAATTTTACATGTAATGATTTTAATTTATGTTATGCACTGTCACTTACTTATAAATTGTTAAATGTATATGCAATTACTTGGGCACTACTTATAGCTATCCATGCACACTTCAGATACAATGTGTCCGAGTGTTCGTCCGTCTGTCCGTCCGCTTCGCATTTTCTTAGTCATGGTAACAACAACGCTATATGTCTCATTATGACAATCTCTCTCGGTGTCTATTAATTGTATCTATCGTAATTGTACTTACTTTGTTTGCAATATATAGTGAATGCCCATATTCTGATTACATAATGTCTACAGCAGATGATGCAATGTTAAAACAAAGTAGTTTAACTATATATTCCCCACCCACTGAATTTACAATGATCATTTTACATGTAATATTTGTTCTTACTTTATACGCTGCAAGATACTTATGAAAGGTTCATATGAACGTGTAGCTACTAACACCTGTATACATGTATATGTCTGTGACTGGAGAAATGGGGCTTATGGGTTTTGTGACCAGTGTAGATCCCGATCAGCCTGTGTATGCGCACAGTCTGTTCAGGATCTGCACTGTTCGTTATTCCATCAGTGAAACACCCATCATGTTTCTAACAAGCATAATATATCGTTATCAGGGTACATGAGTGTGCTATTTTATCAGGAGCCACACTGGTCGCAAATCCCGTGAGCCCCAATTCTCCCGTCACAGCCACATATTAGTTATCCACACACATTTCAGATACAGAATGAATGTCTGTTCGTGTCTCTATATGTCCATTTCATATTTATGCAACCAAGACAATTACCATGTTTACTATGTTGTGTATTCCAACATGAACGTCTCTGATACGAATAAGTATTATTCTCAGCTGTTGACAGGCCTTTACACACCATAAAGTAAAATAAATAAATATATATAATTATTACTGTCAATAGTATAGGTCGTAGGTACTAATTTGCAAATTTGATATATAAAATATACCCTTTCTACCATGCTGAATGGATGATTTGTAGCACATATTACTCCATGTATGACACAGTCAATATTAAAATAAAGAACGTTAAGATAGCTATAAATAATACGAGCAAGCTAAGCTGGAGTAAAACAGGAAACATATATTGGTGTACACTTTCAAGATGACAGACAGCAAGTAAATGAGTTTATGTGGCATAAAAATAAAATTAGGTAGTAGAAGCGATGAAACTGAGATATATTCCGGTTCCACATAATGTACACACTAGTTATCGTGCATTCCAATAATATTCCCTCAACCCATTCCGAGTCATCAGCAGGAACATGATTCAAATGTGTAGTTGGCACCTGTACTTATAAAATGATGTATATAGTAAAAATGTATAACTTGTATAACTACTGAAGTACAGTATGTGCCATACGATAACGTGTGTGTTCCAATGTGTATGACCGTCATCCATTACCAGTGTAAGTGCACACCACTGCATGCATCATCATGGCCATTGCCTAATACATGCAGGAATATTGCTCCATTAGTCTTATTTGAGAGGCACCCATGACGATATTGTATTTTGTAAGTGAGGCGTTGTAAGTAAATATTCAAGCATGATTTCATAATAGTGACATTTGATAACCTGTAAAGGTTGATATACCATTTCATAATTTTCATATAAACAAAGACAGTGAAGGTGTATGATCTTTCTAAAAGCATGCACATGCTCTTCAAATATATCCACTATGTTCATATAGTTGTTATGTACGTATACATAAACTATTTTGTCCAATATGTTTCAACATTCGGTGTTCTTAATTATACGTGTTATTATACACCTGTTGTGTCAAATTACCAATATGTACTATATATACAAATCAATATTAGTATGTATGTAGTCTGAAAAAGCCATTCCGGGGTATTCAAACATCAATTTAGTCCAGTTTAAGAAGTATGCACATCTACCACATGTAGCTACACACACTCATAGGACCATCAATATATATGTGCATTTAAATCCCCATGAATGATAACGTATCTCCATAACATATTATGTAATGTATCAAAATGTTCATTTAAACAATATCACATAACATCTATCGAGACACATGCAATTTTGGATTTTACTATGCAATTGAACTATTGTCTACATGGCATTCTAAGTATTTAGGCAGGCGGTAGGATCAGGTTTGTGGAAGGCGTTTTCTGCCGCATTGTACCACAGTTGTGTATTTTGCTGGCTCTTTGGTGTCGTCTGAATATATATTTCTCTATTTGACGACAGGTAATGTCATTCTAATGATCAAACAACTCTATAATCATGTACCATGTGTACATTTATTTACTGAATGCAGGATTATATTTACATTGTACCTGTTTAGCACATACATACCACACGTTGTGTGTAGTTAATAGACACGTCTTTGCCTCCATGTACCCCTATGTGACATTGAATCCGCATAACAATCCCTATGGTTGTCTTTCAAATTTATTACACCGCTGATGGACAATCATAGTCCATTACTGTAGCAACCAGAGACATGTATTCGAGCATATGTCATGGGCTAGCAGAGTTTGGTGTCATCGCAAGATGCGGGACCTCCTCGGGCTAAGGGTATTATCAATTTAAGCTGTTAAAGTGTACATATAGATCCGTAAATATCACATCTCCTAATTGCAAAAGCGACCATGTTGATGGTCATCTTGAAACTGATCGACAGTCATGGTGACACTGTATATGGTTAGGTTTTTGGTGTATTAGTTTCAATAATGTTTACTTAGAAGAATGAATACAACACATGTAGTGGTTATGTATAACTGATTACATCAATGACTGTATGAATTACATATCGTTACCATGTATTGTATTTATATTCCAATCCACTTAATTTTAAATTATTGTCACATGTGAAGGCATATGCAGGATGCTTAATGTGGGAGAAAGCCATGCATGTTTGCAATAAGCATACCCATGCCATTCATCATACTATACTACATAATGTATTGGCCAATGGTAATCATGCTCACTTAATTGTCAGAAGTGTGCTGGTTAACAATAATAACATTGTATTCCTTGTCAACAGTCAATCCATTTTGGATACACTTTGAAACAGTTCTTCAATACTCAAACTGATTGAACTACATCCGTATTTGTCTTTGAAAATAAGCAGAATATCACACTCTATACATAACAATGTTAGTGTCTTTTAATTACTGAAGACTGCAGCTTCATCATCAATTATTGAACAACTGATTTGATTTGTATACCTCAAACTCGTATGTATACATGCAATAGGTGCATGAAATGTTGTTTATAACAACTCCATACGATAAAGAATAGAACAAAACAAGAACATTTTGGTGGCCATTTTGACTGTTCTGACAATTGTGGAAGGCTATTGCATCACTATCTCCTGTATTTTCCATTTAATTGTCAGGGAAATCAATGCATGTGTGTTTCAACTTTATAAATGTCTGTATTTGTTCGTAACAGCACACGACTCTCAGAAAAATGTTGTAAAACAGCCTATTTCGGCAGCCATTTTGAAATATATTGCCATTTACGGATGTAATTAAATGTAAGATGTATTCTAAATCAGTTTACATTCAAATTGTGACTTAAGTATAGCAATTTACCCGGTTAATATTGATTAGACTGAAAGTTAACAGTCCTTAATAAAACAATATGATACTGTTCGGCGGCCATCTTGTAAAATGGCCGCCATTTGTTCATCCAGCGGCTTTTTGAGCGCAGACAACCAGGATTGATAGGCAATAGGCTACTGAATCCGAAAATCCCACATGTGGGGAGGGGGGGGGGGTTATTGCTGGTTCAAGGTCTAACAGACCGGCCTCGTTCTCGGCGATCACTGAAGTTGTATTACCACCGTGTTTATTTATTAATCGCGCGCCCATAAAAAAACAGTGTTCATTGCAATAGTAGCTGAGAGTATGAAGGGCGGGTGTGTCGGGGGGGGGGGGGGGGGGGTTACTCTGATTTTTCATTTTTTTGTTCAGCGTAACGGAAATGATTCGATTTCGCGGGACGCGTGGCATCCATAATTTACAAAATGACGTACTGTGCCACCACGCGCGACTCGTGATGTCATTCCTGCGCGTGCGGGTTTATGCCGTTTTACCAAATCCTACCCATTCATCGGACAAAATCTACATAAACATAGTTATGTTCCATTATTTAAAAATACACTACCAAGTATCCGCTATAGTAACGTATATGACATTCAGTCACATGTGACCGCAAACTTCGAATGTATCAACGCCGTTTGCTTAGCAACGAATATTGCGGCACGGCGACAACGGGCATATTCTGTCATAGACCCCAGGAGAGACTACCCTGACGGAATATATTAGAATGATAAGTGTCGTTTTAGACATACTTTTAAAGTTATGTAGCATATGTGACACTACTTATTGACCCACCCTCGTATGCCATATATTCCATCAGTCCCTTTACCATTACATTTATATGATTTTCAAACTATAAACATATATTATTAACTAGTATTAAACTTAAACTTGTCGGTTTTATGGTGCACCAGTGGCTGGGGAGGGAGGGTGGGGGTGGGGGTGTGCTACAGAAAGAAGAGCTAGTGCACCATTTGCGTCATTAGCATAATTATGTTCTATTGCGCTAGTAAGAACGAACCGGAAGCTTCCTTTTCCATTTCCGTTTCAAAATGGTATGCATATCGCTAAAATTGTCTCATGTGAATCCATTATCATCCATATACAGTGTTATCATGCATAGAAAATTGTAGAGCAATGTTTTATATAATGCATTCATCTGTCGTTGTCAGCGTATTTTGTGTCGCTAAATATTTATGTAGTATGTATATTTATCTAGTGTATGCCTTGAAACCTAGCATGTTTTCATGTGTGAGCTTTTTATGATCAAATGCCCCAATAAGAAACTCGAATCTGTAATACCTGTGTTGTCTCTTTCTAACGTAGTGTATGTACTATGTAAATTGATACACACAACCTCTTGAAAGAAAAGGTTAGATATTGAGGTGGTGTAAAATTATGGACCCACCCATAATTTCGGAATTATGGACCCACCCATAATTTCGGCACAGGTGACTGATAATTTCTAACATTGTCTTGAATGGTCAATTATTGTTTGTATATACATAAAAACACCTTTCTAAACAATGCAAGTGCCCGGGTGTAAATATAATAGTACTTCTAAAAGTACAAAACTCCCCTTCGCCACCATTGTAACGAAAAGCCACACGATATAGACATAGGAGCTTTATCGGATGAATGAAAACCCGATGTGATATCCAGTTAGACTTAGGATCTGTATGAATTTAGAAGGAATGACTGCAGACATCTTTTCAATGAACGGAAGTAACGTCATTTACCTTTGACCGGTTCGCTAATTGTAAGTTACTAATCCGCATGTAGGCTGGGAACCAGTACGGACTGGTTTCGTGATTGGTTTCGTGATTGGTTTAGTGACGCCACGGTCCTAATCCAAGTCTGCCCTACGACACCTCGGCAACAACACACCTCGGCCCTAGGGGTGCTGGTCAAAACGTACCCACTTTTTTTGTTAAAAACATACCCATTTCGGTAATTACATACGCGAAGGACGAAACGTGTGTATTTCGCAGAATAACAACAACGAAAATTTGAGTGTTTACCATTAATTAATTACACTAAAATTAATTGTTACCCTTTCAACCTGAAATAACTGGAATGGGCCGTCATGTGTTAATTAATTTAAGGACCCATCCAATTGCCACAAACTGATTTTCATACTAGTCCATTTAATACTAAAGCCATTAAAGGTGTGTTTTCACTCTAACCAGTGTGAAAATTACTATTAGATCTTGATGTATGGGGCGCCGTTTTGGGAGTTTACTAGCACATTATGATATCATCCATTCGTGATATCATGCATTCAAATGTATACACGTATATCACCAATTCCAAATGAATAGAAGATATCACCCATTGGAATATGTGATATCAACCTTTTGAATATGTGATAAAACCTATTTGAATGGGTGAAATCACCTATTTGAATCTAAATGGGTGATATCACTTTCGTGTTGAATCATTGACATCACCCATTCGAATTGGTGTTATGACCTATTTAAATGACTGATATCACCCTTTCGAATGTGTGATATCACTGATTCATAACGAAAGGGTGATACCACCCATTATGATTCAAATGATTGATATCATCTATTCGAATAGGTGATGTCACCTATTCGAATAGGTGATATCACCTATTCGAATAGGTGATGTCACACATTGAAATAGGTCATATCACCTCTATTTGTTTTTAATGGACTACAATGGACGTTTATAAATGTTGAATTGGTGATATCACTCTTTCGATAGGGTGATATCATTCATTAAAATAAATGTATCACTCATTTGAATAGGTGATATCACTGAATTGACGTATCCAGCAAACATTTTATAATGTGGGTTTCAATATCGGCCCAATATAGGCATACAACATATGTCCGACATAAGTTTTGCACCACCAAACAACAGCGGTCCGTCATTGGGGCTGACGTACCACAATGTTGTGCCGATGTTCGCTACCGATATGGGCCCAACATCCTATATCAATATCGGCCCGATGTTGAAAATATGAATGGCCTGTCGCAATATAGGTCCAATTTACTGGAATTCACCCAATATCGGTGACCGTGTAATATTGGTTCTATATCGGGGCCGATGTCATCAGGTATCAGCCAAATATTTCAATGCTATAGTATTATAATATACCGAGACAGCATCTTAAAATATGCACGTTTATTTATGGAATTTCATCATACCAAAAACAATTGGGTAGGATGAATTTCTGGTTATTTCGGCTAATGCGCAATTCACGCGAAATTTTGGAATAAACAAGCTGATTAATTGCTACACTGTGGCACACTTTTATCACATTCCGATAGTTTGGTAAACAGTTATTCACAGTATACTATAGTCGACCTGTGTAAAAGCCTCAGACCCTGCTGATGGAATAGCTGTCTTTACTAAATTAACTGTTCAACTAAGAAACTAACCGGTCATGATGTCACTGGATAGTTCTGCTTCAAGTTTAATACCAATTTTGCTATGCTGATCAAGTATGCTGTTCGCCATTTTGTTTACAATACCAGATGCCCCTTGCTATCACATAGGTGTCATAAAATACTGGGTAGGAAATGAGCAAACATGGTCAATTCGTACCTATAGGCACGAAATGACCAAAAAAACATACACATAATATGGGTACAAAATGACCAAAGCGGGTAACTACTAGTATGGGTACGAATTGACTGAACCAACTGAAATATTGGACGACATTCACTTATCTGAATAGGTAATCATGAATTAAATATTGTAAATTACATTAATATGGGTTATTTCTTACCATGTGTTCATGTTAATCTGACTTTCCATGTTGAGAACAAGATGGCGAATGTCTGGCCTTCCTATATAGTATACATCCTTCGATAGGAATCATTAACACATCGGTTTCGTTTACCCCATAAAGTGCCTGTGGATATAGACAATTGGAACTCGCCTATACAACGTATTACAGCGTGTCGAAACCGCTGCTTGGAGTGGGTTTTCGGCATAGATTTTACAGTTGCTAATACATTAACATAAATCTCAAAGATGTTTGAGTGTAAACTGTAAAATCTATGCCGAAAACCCACCACAAGCAGCGGTTTCTACACGCTGTAATGCGTTGTATAGGCGAGTTCCAATTGTCTATATCGTGTGGCTTTTCGTTACAATGGTGTCGAATGAGAGTTTTGTACCTTTCTAAGTACTATTATATTTACACCCGGGCACATTTGAGTTGTTTTGTGCATTGTTTAGAAAGGTGTTTTATGTATATACAAACAATAATTGACCATCCAAGACAATGTTAGAATCACCTGTGCTTGAAATGATGGAATCAAACAATTCTTTCCAAGGTGTGACATTTGGTTGTGTTGGCCCTGTACAGTATACATTTAGAATTTGTAGTTGCGGGAAGTAACTGCAGAATACTTCCATTTCGTCCGTACCTTAGTCCTAGTTGCAGCCTGTGACCCTCCCATACGTTACATTTCCTCCCATAACATTCCCCTGCAGAGAAGCAAATCAGATCTAATGACAGTGATGTGCACTTCAAATGTTCATTATGAGCAATTTTGTGTATTTTTTATGTGAAGTAAATGTTGGTTGTCAGAGCCACTCCTGTTTATCAGCACATAAACCCTGTTTAAATTTATGTCGTTGAATGATCATTGCTTTTATTTGAATAATAATTTAACCCATGAAGTAAACTACATTTTAATCTGCGTTAATCAGCCTTTGTCAAATTCATCGCTGAGCGGCTGCCCGGTCTGATCGGCACAGGTGCGCCCGATAATTTACAAAAACACGTATATTTGTTTTTAGTATTGCATTAAAGTGATTAAAATTCCTAAAGTGATCATAAAACAATACTTTACTCAATTGACATGATTGAATGACAATGTATGGTACCAACACCTGCAGTGGGTGGCAGGTGGGAGTACGCGATGGGTAATTTAACGATCGGGGTTCATCCTTAACGGAATCCCGACTGGAGACCTGGTTTGGCCCTCACATTCTCGTCTTTGGCATTTTGTATGTGACAGTTGAATCTGGTTATACCCCTTATGTGAGTATTACGATATTCGTAATCCTATTTTAGGGGAAGGGGCCAAGTGACTTGGTGTGGTATGGACCTGACGCCAGGTCAGGTTATTCTAATTTCAGGGCGGAATATATTTGTTCTCGATGTAAATATTCTGTTCTGATTTTGCGATTTCCCCCCCAATGCAGCAGGTTAAAATGGGATCGAACCCGTTTGCACGGCCTTACATGACAGCTGTTGATATGCCGTTAAACACTAATAAACAAAACCAACACCTGCTAACGTACGTACCAGCGACAACGAACAGCCTTTGTGGTGTTTAGGGTGACACAGAATTACTGTGCACAAATTTGTGTTGACACCTAAAAAATGGCTGTAGACAGCATGAGACGGGATGATTTTACAGTTGGTTTACAAAAAAGGGAATAAAAGGATAACCAATGTCAAATATGTATACTTACATGTGTGTTATTGGTCTATGAGTGTTTTTAACACGACTGTGAAGTGTTAAACTGCTCACGCGTCCGACTGTGTCGCAAAATGCCAAGACAGATTGTGCTGTTATTGTGACCAATGTATATATTGATGGGCTCTCAGCTCTAACCGGTAACAGAAAATATAAAAGACAGATGAAATAGTAAAACACATCCGTAGAGCTGAGATTTTCTAAGCTACCTTAATTCCATATAAACTTGCATGCTAATAAAAAGTGACGTTTTATCTGAGTGTCTACAGTACTTCTACCTTCCTTCCAGGCGCGTGTCCGTACAAAGACGGTGAAGAAGGCTGCTCGAGTGATCATCGAGAAGTACTACACAAAGATGACGACCGACTTCCACACCAACAAGCGGGTGTGCGAGGAGATTGCCATCATTCCCAGCAAGAAGCTGCGTAACAAGATTGCCGGGTACGTGTAAAGGTAGTTCTGAATAGTTAACTTTAATGACAACAGAACCATTATGATATGCCCCTGTTTGATTAATTTTCTCATTTTCGCATATTTTTTAGATAGAAGTATATGCTAAAATTTTGTTACATGATAGTACACGTGTAAATTCAAATCAGAGATAATAATTGCGATATTTGATGCCACTGTGCTCGGTATCCAATAAGAAATGGTTGTGGCCTAGTGGTTAGAACGCCTCGCTTCCAATCCAGAGGTCGTGGGTTCAAACCTCGCCTTGGGCATCAACACTACTTTGTAGTATTTCCATCCCACTAAGTGACTTGTCGTTAAACTTTGAGACTTTAAACTGTGGTCCCGTCTCTACATGACCTTAGCTGTTGCTGGGACGTTAAACCCATTCACTTTTCAGTATCCAATAACAATGGGGGGAAATCCAAACTTATGTGAGGTCAGTTGCACAGGCACTTTGTGGTATGAACGAGAAAAGCCTCTTTAAACCATACCCATGGCTCGAAAGTGTGCAAGAAGTAATATGATCATCATGCAAGCCATTGTATGTTTATGTATGAGCATTTGTTTATCAATGATGTTTATCTACGACTGCATGCAGATTTGTGACCCACCTGATGAAGCGTATCCAGCGAGGGCCAGTCCGTGGTATCTCCATCAAGCTGCAGGAGGAGGAGCGTGAACGACGTGACAACTACGTCCCAGAGGTACGACTGGCCGTTGTTTTGTTGCATGTTTTCATAGATATTAGCAAGGCAAACTTAGAGGAAGGTGTTTCAAAAGTGGGACAAAATCCCTGCTCTGTATACAGTTCCACTTCGAGAAAATAAGAATTGCCCAGAAATATTTTTCAATCATGAACTGGCGTTTTATAGACTCTGACTTAGCACGGCCCGGTATCTTGCAGAATTTTGTACCAAATGGTCACACTTCCCGTTAAGTTGTGAGTGTTCGAGTATACATGTAGTAACAAATCCATCCTCATCTGTCTACAATGTTGAATATATGTCCAAACATTCCATATCTGATATTTACCATACCTTGCTCACAAAGATTACTAGCCAGCCTGTCTCATTCGAGTTTAGACATTCACCAGTCCTGTTTTTAGGTGTGACATTCCATGGCCATCGCTATTATTAGCTGATATATGCTAAAATTATAATTTTGTGATAAATGGGGCTTATTGGCTTTTTGAACAGTGTAGCTCCTGCTTGGCCCTAAATGATACTCTTTTGTGTTGATGGGCCGTTAAGCACCATTCCATTCCTCAACAAAGAGTCCACTCCTGTAGCCGACTAACGGTGTCTTGCTTATTATAATCATGACCAGTGTTTCATTTCTCCTGATCAGACTGGGGGGGGGGTTGTCACTAAACTTTGACTAAAATGTTTGTACGTGCAGATTTAGCATAGTCTTGTCAATTTCAATTGATGTATTTTTAGTTCTAAACCAGTGACCCGGCCTTACCTGTTGATAGGCCATTAAACCCCAACAAACAAACAATTACTGGATTTACATTTATTGAGTATCGGCTGCATATGCAGCCTATGCTCAATAAATGTAAATCCAATAATTGTTTAAAATAACACATTGTTAATGTGAAATTTACAGTCTCGTAATTTAGCACTTATGAACATTAATCGTACAAAGTTTAGTGAAACGGCCGCCAGGTGCACAGGCTGATCTGGATAGTAGCCTGGTCACAAAACCAATAAGCCCCATTGCTTTAGTAAACAAGTGAAATCTTCAGCATTTTAACCAACAACACAATTGTTTCAGATTTCCATGCTGGAACAGAATGACGTCATTGAGGTGGATCCCGACACAAAGGACATGTTGAAATCTCTTGTAAGTACCATATCAGAGAGTGGGTGGCAGGTGGGAGCATGCGATGGGTAATTTAACGATCGGGGTTCATCCTTACCGGAATCCCGACTGGAGACCTGGTTTGGCCCTCAGATACGTCTTTGGCATTTTGTATGTGACAGTTGAATCTGGTTATACCCCTTATAAGAGTAATCCTACCGGTATTACTTTTAAATAGGGAAAGGGGCCAAGTGACCTTGGTGCGGTATGGACCTGGCACCAGGTCGGGTTATTCTAATTTCAGGGCTGAATATGTTGTATCTCGATGTAAATATTCCGTTCTGATTTTGGGATTTCCCCCCAATGCAGCAGGTTAAAACGGGATCGAACCTGTTTGCCCGGCCTTACATGACCTTAGCTGTTGATAGGCCGTTAAACAACAATAAACAAACAAAACCTTATCAGAACTCAAGATAAGTGCGTATTTTACACACTTATTTTATTTAGCAGAATATGCATCGATTATCAAAAGTGGGAGTACAAAGTACTTGCAGCAATGTGAAAATAACGCATTGATTTTCAAGTTGTGAAAATATTGTAATGAAGTTGAAAATTGACTTCGTTCAGCTGCAAATAAGTGAATTTAAAAAAAAAAATATATGATTTGTTCCCCATTTAATAAGGAAGAAAATCAATAATACATTTGTAAAATTAAATACGCATTGAATTTGAAATATGGGGGTACAATACTCTTTAGATACAAAACTTATCTGGAGCTCTGCAATATCATAACCCCCGTCCCGGACCCGATTCATATCAAACTATTCTATTTTGTCTCACTCATGTTTGAGGACAGTGATATCGGTATATATTCCGAAAAAGGCGTAGGTGTCGACAGTTTTGGACAATTTGTGTTCAATTGTTGAATATCTCGCGATCCGTCAGTCGGATCATTGCCAAACTTATCAATGTCTTCCCGACATTGGTGGCTATCCACCTAATGTCGTTAGTTGTGGCATTGATCATCGTGTCAACAATTTCGAGGTACACCCAAATGTTGAATATTTCCTGACCCGTTAGTCGGATCATTACAAAGCTTCCTAAATAGTTTCCTTTGACTATCTAACCACCGTGTGTCATTTGGGTGACATTGACCTACTTTTTTGCTTCGGACACTCCCTGGCAATCACCTTGTATGTATGCAAATAAGTTTGTTGAAAGTGAGACATAAGTCACAATTCCGAGCGTCCTAGTAGGAACTAGGATGCATCCAAATGTTGAATGTCTTGTTAGTCGGATCATTACCAAGTTTCTGCAATAGCTTCCTCAACATTGCTGGCTATCCACTTAGTATTATTCGTGTGACCTTGACCTTCATATCCACAAAATGTTTAATTCTGATTCATCAGTCCGACCTTTAAATGACCGTAGCTGTTGATAGGCTATTAAACACCAATAAACAATTCTGATCCATCAATCGGATCATTACCAAATTTTATCGATAGCTTCCTCGCATTGATGGCTAACCACTCATTGGTAGATCTTCATCTTGGCCTTTGTGTCGACAATTATAGATGTACGTCCAGATGTTAAATATCTCCGGTCTCGTAATCCGTTCGCCGGATGATTCGTAATACAATTATTCCTAATCCTATTACTTTTATGGGAATGGGCCAAGTGACTTTGGTGTGGTATGGACCTGGCACCAGGTCGGCTTATTCTAATTTCAGGGCTGAAAATATATTATATATTTTTTCTGATACAAATCCATTCTGAACAATGAATCAATTAATCGTCAAATCTTGCATTGACCGCCACTGTATGGTATATTACTAATGCCACTGTATGGTATATTACTAATGCCACTGTACGGTATATTGCAGGATTTTGCGAACATCCCGAACCTGCAGGTGACCACGCCGATCACCCAGATGTCTGGTGGGCAACAGGGAGGGCAGCAGGGTGGCTTCCAGGGTGGCCCCGGGGGTTTCAACCGAGGCCCACCTCGCACATAGACACCTGCCCTGTACTTGACAATAAAAGAAATAGGAGGAATATTGTTGTTGTTGTTTATGGATTGTGTTCCATCAGCTCTGGTCTGGAGTAGTTACCTCTTGTCGTTTCACAATAATGATTAGAAAATCTGTGGTATTTCCCGTAATTGATGTCAAAAGTTAACCACAGAATGCGGAGCTCTTGTGGAATTCTGCACGAGGTCTGATTATTTTTTATATGACATGTTTTACCGCATGACGGCTGAAGAAAAAGCGGCTGAAGAAAAAGCGCATAGTTCGTGTACACAACTCCTCCGAAACCGTTCAGTCGATCGATCTGAAACTATACACACGTCTTCTACACATATTGAAGATGTGCACCTTGGTGTTTTTATGTGGAAAATATATTTTTTAACAAAAATATCACCTTTTTAACTTAGCCACTTTTTTATTCATTTATCTATACAATTCTATATACAGTACAGAGTTTGTGTACACAGCTCCTCCGAAACCGTTCAGTCAATCGTTCTGAAACTATACACACGTCTTCTACACATTTTGAAGATGTGCACCTTGGTGTTTTTATGCCGAAAACATATTTTTTAACTTAGCCATTTTTTCTATACAATTCTATATAGGGTACAGTTTGTGTACACAACTCGTCCGAAACCGTTCAGTCGATCGTTCTGAAACTATACTCGCGTCTTCTACACATATTGAAGATGTGCACCTTGGTGTTTTTATGCCGAAAACATATTTTGTAACAAAAATGTCACCTTTTTAACTTAGCCATTTTTTCTACATTTTTCTATACAGTTCTATATACGGTACAGAGTTTGTGTACACCGCTCCTCCGAAACCGTTCAGTCAATCGTTCTGAAACTATACACACGTCTTCTACACATTTTGAAGATGTGCACCTTGGTGTTTTTATGCCGAAAACATATTTTTTAACTTAGCCATTTTTTCTCTACAATTCTATATAGGGTACAGAGTTTGTGTACACAACTCGTCCGAAACCGTTCAGTCAATCGTTCTGAAACTATACTCGCGTCTTCTGCACATATTGAAGATGTGCACCTTGGTGTTTTTATGCCGAAAACATATTTTGTAACAGAAATGTCACCTTTTTAACTTAGCCATTTTTTCTACATTTTTTCTCTACAATTCTATTGGGACAGAGTACACAAATCCGAAACCGGTGACAGTCGATCGATCTGAAACCATGCACAGCCTTCTAAATATTGAAGATCTTGCACCTTGGTGTTTTATCCGAAAACATATTTTGTAACAGAAATGTCACCTTTTTAACTTAGCCATTTTTTCTACATTTTTCTATACAGTTCTATATACGGTACAGAGTACACAACTCCTCCGAAACCGGTCTGACAGTCGATCGATCTGAAACCATGCACACGCCTTCTAAACATATTGAAGATCTGCACCTTGGTGTTTTTATGCCGAAAAATATCACCTTTTTAACTTGGCCATTTTTTATACATTTTTCTATACAATTCTATATACCGTACAGAGTTTGTGTACACAACTCCTCCAAAACCGTTCAGTAGATCGTTCTGAAACTATACACACGTCTTCTACACATATTGAAGATGTGCACCTTGGTGTTTTTATGTGGAAAAAATATTTTTTAACTTGGGCCATTTTTTCTTCATTTGTCTATACAATTCTATATACGGTACAGAGTTTGTGTACACAACTCCTCCGAAACCGTTCAGTCGATCGTTCTGAAACTATACACACGTCTTCTACACATATTGAAGATGTGCACCTTGGTGTTTTAGCCATTGTTTCTACATTATTGTATCCAATTCCCTATCATTTCTACTTTACACTCTAGTTTTCTATCTCTGCCTAAATTAGTATACATGTTTAGCACGAGATGAAGAAATAATGCTATAGACTTTCAAATTCTCATTAATGTTTCTTGCCTTGGTGACAGCTTCACATTTCTGCATCTTCGCTGTCTGGCCCATATTCTACGGGCATATTTTGTGACTTGCGATCTCATTTACAGAAAATACTGCATTTTTAGCTCACCTGAGCAAAGCTATGTGAGCTATTGTTATGGCAAGTGTCCGTCGTCCGTCCGTCCGTGAACATTTTCAATCCTCTTCTTCTCCCGAACTGCTGAGCCGATATTGGTTAAACTTCACAGGGATGATATATGGGTGATGCCATTTCAGATTTGTTAAAATGGAGGTCATCGACAATCCAAGATGACCACCATGGAAAAGTAGGTCAAATTCTTAAAAAATCTTCTCACGAACCGCCAGGCCGATTTCGGATACTTGGTATGAATGATCGATAGTTAGCGCTGTTTCAGATTTGTTCATATGGTGGCCCGTGGGTCAAAAATGGGCGTTGCCCGAGGGGTCAAATTTTATTTTTAACCGAATATAGTCATGTAATATATCAAATCGAAGGTATTGACGAGACAATCACTCTTTTTTGTCTAAATCATATGATTACGTCATCCAAGATGGCCACCGATAGTCCAAATGGTCATTCTTTTACTAAAGATTTCAAACGTCTTTTTCTTGTAAACTGCTCGGCCGATATTGGCCAAACTTAACTGTAATGGTCTGTGGTTGAAACCTGTTCATTTTTGTTAAAATGGAGGTCATCACCAAATCCAAGATGGCCGCCGTTGAGAAGTAGGTCAAATTCTTAAAAAATCTTCTCACGAACCGCCAGGCCGATTTCGACGATACTGGGTATGAATGATCGATATTTAGCGCTGTTTCAGATTTGTTCATATGGTGGCCCCTGGGTCAAAAATGGGCGTCGCCCGAGGGGTCAAATAGGGGTAAATTTTATTTTTAACCGAATATAGTCATATAATATATCAAATCGAAGGTATTGACGAGACGATCACTCTGGAGAATTTTTTGTCTAAATCAGATGATTACGTCATCCAAGATGGCCACTCATAGTTCAAAAGGTCATTCTTTTACTAAAGATTTCAAACGTCCTTTTCTTGTGAACTGCTTGGCCGATATTAGCCAAACTTAACTGTAATGGTCTGTGGGTGAAGCCTGTTCATTTTTGTTAAAATGGAGGTCATCACCAAATCCAAGATGGCCGCCGTTGAGAAGTAGGTCAAATTGTCAAAAAATCTTCTCACAAACATCCAGGCCGATATCGACGAAACTTGGTAAGAATGATTGATAGTTACCGCTGTTTCAGATTTGTTCATATGGTGGCCCCTGGGTCAAAAATGGGTGTTGCCCGAGGGGTCAAATGGGGGTCAAATTTTATTTTTGACAATAATGGCCATATAGTATATCGGATCGAATATATATAGTATATCGGATCGAATGTATCGACGAGACGATCACTCTACAGCATGTTTTGTCTAAATCAGATGATTTTGCCATCCAAGATGGCCACCGAAAGGTAAAAATGTTGTTCTTTTACTAAAGATTTCAAACGTATTCTTCTTGTGAACTGCTTGGCCGATATTGGCCAAACTTAACTGTAATGGTCTGTGGGTGAAGCCTGTCCATTTTTGTTAAAATGGAGGTCATCGCCAAATCCAAGATGTCCGCCGTTGAAAAGTAGGTCAAATTGTCCAAAAAATCTTCTCACAAACCTCCAGGCTCATTTCGACGAAACTTGGTGTGAATGATTGATATTTAACGCTGTTTCAGATTTGTTCATATGGTGGCACCTGGGTCAAAAATGGGCGTGGCCCGAGGGGTCAACTAGAGGTCAAATTATATTTTTGACCGAATATGGTCATATAATATATCCAATCCAAGGTATCGACGAGACGATCACTCTGGAGCATGTTTTGCCAAAATCAGATGATTACGTCATCCAAGATGGCCACCGACAGGTCAAAAGGTTGTTATTTTACTAAAGATTTGAAAGGACTTCGTCTTGTGAACTGCTTGGCCGATATTGACCAAACTTAACTGAAATGGTTTGTTGGTGAAGCCTGTTCATTTTTGTCAAAATGGAGGTCATCACCAAATCCAAGATGTCCGCCGTTGAAAAGTAGGTCAAATTGTCAAAAAATCTTCTGACAAACCGCCAGGCCGATTTCGACGAAACTTTGTATGAATGATCGATAGTTAACGCTGATTCAGATTTGTTCATATGGTGGCCTCTGGGTCAAAAATGGTCATGGCCCGAGGGGTCAAATAGGGGTCAATTTTTATTTTTGACCGAATATGGTCATTTTATATATCAAATCGAAGGTATAGCAGTAAATCACATGCACATTCGCAATATATGTTAGATCAGAAGGTACCAACAAATTCTGTGGAACATTTGAAGTTGTAAGTGAAGAGTCTTTGTGAAATCAAGATGACCACTATGGAGGCTTTTAGGTGAGCGATACAGGCCCATTTGGGCCTCTTGTTATATGCCCGTTTGAAAAAACGGGACGTATTATGTATTCACCTTGTACGGGTGGCGTAACCACATTCGGTATACATGTTTATCACGGCAAGACGAAGAAGCCTATTGATTTTCAAAACTTTCCTATGACTTATCTCTCCCCTTGTCGGCCATTTTTATTGTTCGCACTCCGTATCCTTTTACACGCAATAACTTGAGTTCTACTTCACCGATCGTAACCAAATTTGGTATACATGTTTATCATGTCAAGACGAAGAAGCCTATTGATTTTGAAAAATTTACGATGACTTCTCTCCGCTTGGCGGAAATTTTTATACGCCCGATGTATGTATTCACCTTGTACGAGTGGCTGGCAGAACTTGTCCACACAATAATTAGAGTTCTACTAGACGAATCTTAACCAACTTTCCAATGGCTTATTTCCCCTTGGTGGCCATTTTAGCTCGACTATTCGAAGAATAGTTAGAGCTTATGTCGTCACATCGGCGTCACCGTCACGCCTTGGTTAAGGTTTTTAGTCCAGCTTCTATATGGAATACTACTGGCCCTACACCCACCATACTTGAACAACTTCATCTCCTAGTGATGTACATCAACAACCCCTGACCTACAGTTGACCTTGACCTACATTTAACCTTGAATTACATAGTTAATTCCCCTTGGTTAAGGTTTTTACTCAAGCTTGTACATGGAATACTATTCTGCATACAGACACCATACTTGGACAACCTTTTCTCATAGGGATGTACATCAATAACCCCTGATCTATATTTGACCTTCACCTACATTTCCTCTTGAATTACTTTGTTAATTCCCCTTGGTTAAGGTTTTTAGTCAAGCTTGTACATGGAATACTCCTGGCCCTACACCAACCATACTTGGACAACTTCATCTCCTAGTGATGTACATCAACAACCCCTGGCCTATGTTTGACCTTGACCTACATTTAACCTTGAATTACTTAGTTAATTCCATTTGGTTAAGGTTTTTAGTCGACCTTGGTTAAGGTTTTTAGTCAAGCTTGTACATGGAATACTATTGTGCATACAGACACCATACTGGGACAACCTTTTCTCATAGGAATGTACATCAATAACCCTTGATCTATATTTGACCTTGACCTACATTTCGTCTCGAATTACTTTGTTAATTCCCCTTGGTTAAGGTTTTTAGTCCAGCTTGTAGATGGAATACTCCTGGCCCTACACCAACCATACTTGGACAACTTCATCTCCTAGTGATGTACATCAACAACCCCTGGCCTATATTTGACCTTGACCTACATTTAACCTTGAATTACTTAGTTAATTCCCCTTGGTTACGGTTTTTAGTCAACCTTGGTTAAGGTTTTTAGTCAAGCTTGTACATGGAATAATATTGTGCATACAGACGCCATACTTGGACAACCTTTTCTCATAGGGATGTACATCAATAACCCCTGATCTATATTTCACCGTCACCTACATTTCCTCTTGAATTACTGACTTAATTCCCCTTGGTTAAGGTTTTTACTCGAGCTTGTAGATGGAATACTCCTGGCCCTACACCAACTATACTTGGACAACTTCATCTCCTAGTGATGTACATCAACAACCCCTGGTCTATATTTGACCTTGACCTACATTTAACCTTGAATTACTTAGTTAATTCCCCTTGGTTAAGGTTTTTTCACAATATCTTTAACCCCTTGCAGATTTTGATAATATTTCGCATCAATGTTTGTCTAGGGATGATGCTTCATTACGCACACCCCCACATCCAAATTCTCAAGGTCAAGGTCATTTATTTACTTGTAATGTTCACCGGTTTTGTAACACAAATGCATTAAGTTATTGTTTTTTCACAATATCTCTAACCCCTTGCCAGACTTTTTAGTCAACCGTGGTTAAGGTTTTTATGCAGGCCGCGGCCACCTTGTTTGTCAAGCTATGTGTACATCGACAACCCTCGTAGTCGAGCTATGCTGTTCTCCTACAGCTCTTGTTAATTTTCGCACTCTGTATCCTTGTCCACGCAATAACTCGAGTTCTACTTCACTGATCGAGTGGGTGGTGGTCGGGCGTAAATTAACAGTATGGGTTCCTCCTTATAGGAATCGCGATTTGCCTGGTTTGGCCCTCGGATACGTTTTTATCTTTGGCTCTTTAATTACTGTGAGTTGAATTGGGTTATTGCCCATTATAAAAGTAGTAAGATTATTACTGATCCTACTGCTTTTTGGAGGGGCCAAGTGATTCTGGTGTGGCGAGGACCTGGCATCAGATCAGGATTATTCTGATTTCAGGGCTGAATATATAATTCTGTTATTGTAAATATTCAGTTCTGATTTTGGGATTTTCCCCCCATTTGTACATGTACTTGTACAGGTAATATATGGGATTTAGTACTAAACCCATTGACCCGGCCTTAAATGACCTTAGCTGTTGATGGGCCGTTAAACCCAAACAAACTTCACTGATCGTAACCAAATTCGGTATACATGTTTATCACGGCAAGACGAAGAAGCCTATTTGTTTTCAAATATTGCCGACGACTTGTCTCCCCTTGGCGGCCATATTTAATGTTCGCACTCTCTATCATTGTCCATGCAATAACTCATTTTTAAGTTCGTCTTCACTGGTCGTAACCAAATTCGGTATGTATACATGTTTATCACGGCAAGACGAAGAAGTCTATTGGTTTTCAAATATTGCCGATGACTTATCTCCCATTGGCGGCCATATTTAATTTTCGCACTGCATCCTTGTCCACTTAATAACCATAAGCAAATTCGGTATACTACATGTTTATCACAGCAAGAGGAAGAAGCCTATGGATTCTCAAAACTTTCTGATAACTTGTCTCCCTTTGGTGGCCATTTTTTATTTTCAGACTATCTTTGTCCACGCAATAACTAAAGTTCTACTTGATTGAGCGTAACCAAATTTCGTATACATGTTTATCACGTCAAGATGAAGAATCCTATTGGTTTTCAGTGAGTTATCTCCCCTTGTTGACTGGCCTTGCCTCGACGGGCATATATTGTGACCTTCGGCACTCTTGTTTGTTAATGTGTAGGGATGGGTTGTTGCCCAGTGGTTAGAAGACCCAAATTCCAATCCGGAGGTTGTGGGGTTCAAACCTCCCCAAATGTACTTGCATAGTATTTCCATCCCACTGGTCTGTCGGCTGAGACTAAACTCCCCCGATCTCTGTCGAGCCAGAGGCATATAGTGTTTGGACCGTCTGTCCGACATATTTATAAGTTCGCCTGAGTTTTGAAATTCTGTTATAACTTCTATATCCCTTGAAGGAACACTTAAATATTTCAACACCATATGTAGAGGTGTACCGCTTTCAGCTGGCGCGTTATTATTGTAAATATTATTGTAAACACGTGCTATTTTTAAATAGTTTACGTCATATGTTGTGGACATAGTATTTGTATACCAGCGCAAACGCATTAACATTCGATAGAATTGCTAATAATAGTAACATCGTTTAGTGCTCTAGTGGGTAGATCTGCTGTTTGGTGATCGGACGGTCGTGAGTTCGAATCCTGCCAAAGGAATACATTTTTCTCTCGCTTTTACTATTTTGGCGCCAGAGGTAACGCACACATCCCGAAACAGTCGTGCATTTACTTTTACACAACATTATAAAACACTTCACTTTGAACCTAATCATTGTGAAATGCATTCTGCACATTCGTGTGTTATTGTGAAAGTCCAGCTCGACTCACTACAAATGCAAATATGTTGCGGAGAACACCATGTCGAAAATAAACCTCTCACTTCAGATAATAAACTAATAAATAAATAAACGTGGATGCATGTGGTTCATAATTACCATGTCAATTGTTGTTACATGTAATAAAGATTCATTAAAAAGAAAAAGAAAACATAAAAACAATATTTAAACAAATATATATATATATATAATGGCCAAAGTGAGGATCGAACGCATGCAGTGTAAAATTAAAATCAAGTACCACCGTTGGCCGCCAGTTTACCCACTGCTCCAGTATGAGAAACTGCTTTGTCAATAGCAATATATCGATCATGACTATAGCACGCGCCATAATAAACAGGGAAATACCTACATGAATTCCATGTTTGTTTATACACCAATGTTTATATAAACAAAGCATGTAAACAACGCCATGTCAGGCTGGTATACTTATAGTACGCAGACGATAACTTGCTACTTGTTTACAAACAAACCGGTCATAAACAAAACACAGAATAGGTGAGACGGGTAAATATACCTGTGCCAGTATTCCTTTTCAATATTGATTTTGAGATTTGTGTTATGTAGTCCAGGGGTTAGAGCGACGGATCTCGATGTTGTCGGTAGTGAGTTCGAATCTTAGTTTTTCATACATAGATATATTTTTATTTGTTTATATTTTATTATATATTTTTTAAATGTGTTCCTCTTACAAATTACATTAACGTCTGCACGAGATAGTTTACATGTAGAAAGTTAGTCTCACTGTGAATAAAACTAATAACTAAATGCACATTTCATTTGTGTCCATCCTTTGACATGCCTACAGTACACGAAGAATCTGGTAATATGTTCTCGGCGATCATGTCACATTGACGTCATACAGCAACAGTCGTAACCATCGCCGTTGCACATATTTCCCTCTCCACCAACCAGTCGTAAAAAGAACCCAATGCTATCGACAAAAGAAATTTTGTGTGAGGTTCGAACTCTCGACCAGATAGTTCTGCAAAATTATGGACATTCACTGGCTTCGATACCACTGAGCCAGACACTGCATGTCTATTTGAGCACAAAGATACACTATTATTGCGACATACGTGCACGTGCACTCCATAATGTATTCATTATACACGAAAACGAGGCTACGATATGATAATACACCTGGTTTACCTGTGCACAATTGCCACATATTCATGCTGCCCTGAATATGACCTTGACAACTTTGAACTTTTTCCCACATTAAAAAGTTTGTCGGAGTTTCGAAATTTTGTTACAACTTCTATATTCCTTGAAGGATTACTTAAATATTTCAACACAATATACATGTGGACAAAGGCCACACATCCATGCTGCCCTTACTATGATCTTGACAACTTTGAGCGTTTTCCCACATTAAACAATTTGCCGTAGTTTCTCAATTCTGTTATAACTTCTATATTTCTTGAAGGATTACTTAAATATTTTAACACTGCATACTTGTTTGATAAGTTCGCCGGAGCTTCTCATTTCTGTCATAACTGCTATATCCCTTGATGGATCACTTTAATATTTCAAAACATCATACTTGTGGACAAATTTTCCGATCTCTTCTTCTGAAGGGATGGGTCGTGGACTAGGGTTATAACACCCGACTTCCAATCCGGAGGTTGTGTATTCAAACCCCTTCTTGAATACTTTCATAGTATTTCCAATCCACTAGTCTGTCGGATAATACATGTGTACATCAAACTGTGGTCCCGTCTCAATATGACCTTAGCTGTTGCTGGGACGTTAAACCAATTCACGTTTCTTCTGAACCGCTAGACCGATGTTGACCACACTTCACGCGGATGGTCTATCGGGGTTCGTATGGAAATGGCTTGGCCGATTCTGGTCAAACTTCACAGTTATGGGCGAAATCTTGCAAACTGCCAGACCAATTTCGACAAATCTTGGCAGGAATGATCGACAGTCGATGCTCTTTCAGCTTTGTTAAAATGACGACTCTGGGTTCAAAAATGGGTGGGGGTCAAATTTCACATTTGACCAAATATGGTTGTGTTGCATATCAAATCGAAGGTATCGAGGAGACGATCACTAGCATTTTTTGTAAAAATCAGATGATGATGCCATCCAAGATGGCTGCCGAAAGGCAGATTTCAAACATCATATACAGGGTGTGGGATTACGTGGTTTCCGACACCGATTTTCCGACGATAGTGGAGGGGGAATTTAGTTTTACCCTTGTCCGTCCGTCACCAACCTTGTAAGTCGTAAAACTTGTAAACTACTAGCTACATACCTGAAACTTGGTATGTAGCTTCCTTATGATGAGTAGATGCGCAAAGTTTATTTCGATTTTTGATTCGACCCCGGGGTCGTGTATTATCTCCCCCTTTTCAACTTAGAATTTTCAAATTTTGGTGTGTAAGTCGTAAACTTTTAAACCGTAATAGCTACACCCCTGGAACTTGGTATGCAGCTTCCTTGTGATGGGTAGATGCGCACATGTTTTTTTGATTTTTTATTTGAGCCCCGGGTCATGGATTATCTCCCCCTTTTCGACTGAGAATTTGGCAATTTTGCCTTGTAAGTCATAACACTTTTAAACCGTGCTAGCTACAAACCTGAAACTTGGTATGTAGCTTCCTTATGATGAGTAGATGTGCACAGTTTATGTTTTTATTTGACCCCCGGGCCATGTGTTATCTCCTTTTTTGGACTTTTTGAATTTTGCCTCATTTATTATCAAAGCGGTATGTGGGGCCTCCATGTTATTTGAACACATTTTCTAGTTAAAGTAGATTTTCTTTGACAAACGGACATATTTTTATGATATGTAGCACACCAAATACGATGGCATATGTTTTTTATGGGTGCTCTGAAAGTTATTTACAAGAATCAAGTACCGTTTATTTCTTACATTTACGTGCTCTAGTTGGCGGGAGACATACTGTCTCCTCGCTATTGGGATCGTGATTCTGGCCGTTTGCACGGGTCTACTTTCGGAAGTGGCTCTCTGTTCATCGGAGGACGTCTCAATAGGCTCAATTTGCGTTCGCAATTAACAACAGTCAGTTGACATTTAAAGTCAACGAGTGAACTGAAAGCAAGTTATTAATAGCAACGGCAATGCTCAACATTATGTGTAAAATAGTTGGCATGCCCAACTTTACTTTTGAAGAGAACAAATTGCTGTTATTGAGACGCCCCCCGTATCGTGTACCACGTAGTCGCATGTTCAACTTGTTCAGTTTCTTGATGTGATTATACTGAAAAAAAATTAGTGCCAACAATTAAACTATTCTACTACCGTTCGTGGTTGTCGATCTATCTAAATCGGTTTCTGGGAAGTTCCATTCTATCAATGGCTGGTAAAATAATGTGTATTTGTTAAAATGAAACCGGAAATGTTTATTTTTGTAATAATATTAATGCGCCGTAGTATTTCAATATGGCCTAGAGGGATGTCGCAATTGATAAATAGCCCAGGAAAAAAACGTCCTCATTTACGACCTGTGACGTAGTATTTCAATGTCGTACTAGAGGGATGTCGCAATTGATATATAGCCGGGGCAACAACGTCCTGATTTACGACCTCCAATGTTCATCGAGGCGCTTTGACGAGAGCATTTCATGATCCAGATCGCTGTTCAGAACAAAATAATCGCGACAGAACTTTGAAGATTTGAATTTCCTTTTTGAAATTGGCACTCGCAGTTTTTTGCGAGCGGCTTTGATTTTAACTAGCATTTTTCAGAAAGCACTCGCATTTTGCGAGTATGCGAGTGCCAAATTCGAGCCCTGGAGTATGCAAATTCACAAGTGGCTACTTGTCTCCCGCCAGTCAGTACTTTCAGTACTTTGATTTTTATTTGCATTTACAGTAACGGATTCTTCGTCAAAACGACAGAATTAGGATATTACAGCCACTTATGCAATAAAGGGCAACATGCATTTGCTGCGCTATATTTCATAACAATATGTCCTTCTATTCATTAGAAAGTTATTAAAGGAAATCTACTGTACAACACATCTAAAAGAAATTACGTCACGCCGTTCGTAAACATGTGCTCCCACGCCCTGTATAGGGCATGTCCATCAAAACGTTGGATGTACGTCCAAATTTCGCATATGAGACGTGCCATGAGATTTTGTACCTTCGGACATCTGCGTAATTTAATGAAATACGTTTCCAAAACTTACAATACAATGTATTTTCCGTAAATGGCATCAAAAATTGACAAAACTTTCCGAGTACATGCGGAAAATGTTGTCAACTTTTGACTTTATTTATGAAAAATATTGTAATTTTTGTGAACTTACCGTATTTAATGAAATTACGCATATGTCCGAAGCTACAAAATCACATGACGTGTCTCATCTCCTCATACATTATTGTATCCCCCGGACGAAAGTCGGGGGATACTATGGATTTGAAACCGTTCCGCGTTCGTGTCCGCGTCCGCCGCAGACACTTCTTGTCCGGAGCATAACTCGAACACCCTTTGGAATATTTTCAAGAAACTTCACACATGCATAGACCACCACCCGAAGGTGTGTCGCGCACAAGAATGACAACTCTTGCATAGCTATTTTTTTTAGTTATCTCCCTTTTTTGTTTTGCGCACTGATTTCGTGTCCGGAGCATAACTCGACCACCCTTTGGAATATTTTCATGAAACTTCACACATGCATAGACCACGACCCGAAGGTGTGTAGCGCACAAGAATGACACCTCTTGCATAGCTAATTATTTAGTTAGTTATCTCCCTTTTTTGTTTCGCGCACTTTACAAACTGGACATTAATGCATGAATACCCGTTTTCTCGTGTGCTCTGTACACCTTACCTGTAGAGAGAACAATAGCCTTCTCCGGTTGAACAATAGTGACTGGGAGAACCATTCACCTGTGCATGTGCTAGGATGTGCAAATGTCCAGACTGACCACTAACTAACCACTAACTTATTACAGGTAATTTATACAGGTACATTTACATTTCCGTAAACTGTGTTGACAATATTGTGGCAATATGTGGACCTGTGCAGATATGATATGTAGATAAATATAGGACTATTAAAAAAAATTCTGGGCTCCAGTAGCGAGCATTATTTTTTTTTAATTTTTAAACTTTTTTTTTTTAAATTCTTTTACAATTTTTGTCTAGTAATATAAGGTCGTAAATGCTATATATGGACTATTATCATATAATAAAAGAATTATTTACTAGTGAGCCATAGAATATAATCTGATATTCTATGGCTCACTAGTCAATAATTGTATAATATGTTCGGGCCAGTGAAAATTGCTTTCGGGCCCAGGCTCGAGGTCAAGGCGGGACAAGGCGGGACAAGGCGAGACATTTGATTCCGCGGAATTCTTGTTATTTTTAATTTTTAAACTTTTTTTCCCATTTTTGTTTTCAAATTCTTTTTCAATTTTTGTCTAGTAGCATAAGGTAAGATCGTAAGTGCTATATACGGACACTTATCATATAATAAAACAATTATTGACTAGTGAGCCATAGAATATAATCTGATATTCTATGGCTCACTAGTCAATAATTGTAGAATATGTTCAGGCCAGTGAAAATTGCTTTCGGGCCCAGGCTCGAGGTCGAGGCGGGACAAGGCGAGGCATTTGATTCCGCGGAATTATTGTTTACTTATCTCCCTTTGTTGTTTCATGCACTGATTTCGTGTCCGGAGCATAACTCGAACACCCTTTGGAATATTTTCATTAAACCTCACACAGGCATAGACCACGACCCAAAGGTGTGTCGCGCGCAAGAATGACAACTCTTGCGTCGTTAATTTCTTTTACTTATCTCCCCGTGTTGTTTCATGCACTGATTTCGTGCCCGGAGCATAACTCGAACACCCTTTGGAATATTTTCATGAAACTTCACACATGCATAGACCACGACCCAAAAGATGTGTCACGCAAGAATGACAACTCTTGTATCTCTATTGTTTTAGTTATCTCCCTTTGTTTTTCCGCGCACTGATTTTGTCTCCGGAGCATAACTCGAACACCCTTTTTTCAAACTACTTGTGTATCTGGGGAGGGGGATACACATGCGCTTGTTGACAAGCGTCCATTTCTGGTTAGTCAGATCTTTGCCAAATTTCATTAGCAGCTTCCTTACATTGATGCCTAACCATCCTGCGTTGTTCACTTATCTCTTGATCCGTTAATAAGGTCATCATAGTATAAGGTCATTTCATTAATAACTTCCTCACATTGATAGCTATCCATCCAGTGTCATTTAGGTTACCTTCACCTTCGCACATCTCCCGATACATTTGTTGGCTGTGCGCCAAACTTCATCAATACTTTGCTTACATTGATAACTAACCACCCTATGTCATTTGGGTGACCTTGACCTACTTTTCGCGAAATATAGGTAACCTCCATCAAAACTTGGAGGTACATACACATTTGTATATCTCTTGATACGTTAGTCGGATGTTTGCCAAACTTCATGAATAGCTTCCTTACACTGAACCCTAAACAACCATGGGTCATTCAGGTGACATTTACCTACTTCAATCGAAATATAGGGTCACATACGTCAATATTTGGACGTACATTCAAATTTCGTACATCTCGTCATAAGTTGGATGGTCGCAAAACTTTATCAGCAGCTTTATTACATTAATAGCTAACCACCCTGGGTCATTCGGTGACCTGGACATATTTTTTTGGAAATATAGGGCATGTCCATCGAAATGTTGGATGTACGTCCAAATTTCACATATCCTCTTGTGTCGATCAGATATCTGCCAAAGTTCATTAGTAGCTTCCTTACATTGATACCGGACCATCCAGGGTCATTCAGATGACTGATGTGAACATTCAGTGAGATTATCTCGGAAGTATGTTTTCACGCATCTATAGAAATAAAAAACGCCACCGCTAAAATGTGTTAAAAGTTGCAGAGACATGTAAAAGTGGGTGGGAGCATGCGATCGGTAATTATTTGTTTGTTTGTTTATTAGTGTTTAACGGCCTATGAACAGCTAAGGTCGTGTAAGGTCGGGTTCGATCCCATTTTAACCTGCTGTATTGGGGGGAAAATCCCAAAATCAGAACGGAATATTTACATCGAGAACAAATATATTCAGCCCTGAAATTAGAATAACCCGACTTGGTGCCAGGTCCATACCACACCAAAGCCACTTGGACCCTTCCCCTAAAATAGGATTACGAATACTCGTAATACTCACATAAGGGGTATAACCAGATTCAACTGTCACATACAAAATTGCCAAAGACGTATGTGAGGGCCAAACCAGATCTCCAGTCGGGATTCCGGTAAGGATGAACCCCGATCGTTAAATTACCCATCGCGTGCTCCCACCTGTCACCCACGATCGGTAATTAAACGATCGGGATTCTTCCTTACCGGAATCCCGAGCAGAGCTGTGGTTTGGCCCTTATGTACGATTGGCTTTCTTGTATGCAATAGTTGAATCTGGTTATACCAAAATAGCTGTTGACAGGCCGTTTTGACACCATTAAATAAATAAATCTGATTAATCACTTCTGTGCATATCCGAGACCCAGTGCCCTTTAAAGTCGCTCGGAAGGGATGGATTGTGGCCTAGGGGTTAGAACACCTGACGTCCAATCCGGAGGTTGTGGGTTCAAACCTCGCCTTAGGCCTCAACATTCTTTCAGAGTATTTTCCATCTCACTGGTCTGTCGGATGAGACCTTAAGCCGTCTCTATATGACCCTAGCGGTTAGTGGGACGTTAAACACATTCACTTTCACTTTAAAGTCGCTCGCTATACAATGTATGTGGATACAAACATCAGAAAGTATTGTTCCATTTATTGAGATATAATCATTACATTTATGACATGATGATCAAATAATATGTATATCAATATACTTATGTAACCATTGATCAGATATGTGTCTGGAGAAATGGGGCTTCTCAGTTTGGCGACCAGTATAAATCCAGGTCGCAATTCCATCACTGAAACATGGGTGAAAGACTCGGACCTAAGACCCAATACTTGGCTCATTTGGAAAACGTTACCCACCCACCCAATTCCATACACTATACATTACAGCCTTCGTGCTGTAATATATAGTGTATGGACATGGGTGAGTGGAGGTAACGTAAAGGCTGTAAGGTATAGTGTATGGAAATGGGTGGGTGGGGTAACGTTTTCCAAATGAGCCAAGTATTGGGTCCTAGGTCCGAGTCTTCCACCTGTGCATTGAAACACCTGTCCTGCTTCTAGTAAGCAATATAGATCATTACAGGCTACACGAGGGTGAATTTGATCACGAGCTACACTGTTCACAAATATACCTTACTGTACACTGGCAACAAATGTCATAAGCCCCATTTCTCCAATAACCACCAGCCAATTGCAAGATGCTGTGTCTAGCATAATTTATAGCATAATTAGTAATACAATCATAACAAGAAATTTAGCACTCGCGAATGTAACCTTCAAAAACCAACGTAACTTTCCAAGTCATTCGACCTTGAGCACAGATGCCGCATGGGTGGGCTATCAAATGAAATTATGGATGATGACAAACAAGTATATGAAGTTTGAAGCCAATTGAACTTGTGATAACAGATGGTAGGTAGCCGAAAACTTAAATGCAAATCTCGGACGAACAGGGTGGCGACTTTAATATGTAATCCAAATTATTTTTCGGGGAGCATAATAAATTAATCACAGAAGAGCTAGCAACTTGGGTACAGTGAAAACTGATTAATACGACACCGGGGTATACCACACTGCTTATTCCGACATAGTCAAAAAAAGTCCCGTCAAACGCCCATTCGTTTCCATGTTAAATAGTTAACTTATTCCGACACCTGCTACTTCCGTAATCCGACACACTTTCATCAATTAGTGCTTAACTCTTTGCATGCTAGCGGTGAAAATATCCGCCAGACGAATTAGGAGTATACGTTTTATTTCTCTCTGTAAATATGTCTTGGAATTTCATTAGAATGGAGTCCTCAGGACTCAATTCTAATGAAATTCCAAGGCATATTCATGATATTTACAAGGAGAAATAAAAGAAAATATGATGAATTTTGTCCGCTAGTTTTGAACTATTTATAGCCCACAAGTTTCCCAGCATGCAAAGAGTTAAAAATGCCTGTGTAAACCTGTAATTTGGTTCACGTTTCTGCTTACTACAGCTACTATAACTTTTTGTGACCTCTTAAGACATGAAAAATCTCCAGATTTTCGTCAGATATATACATGTCCATGACGATAACATGCCCCGACGCAGATATTTTTCTGACACGGCGATATCTGAGAACCAACGTACTTTTTTATGGCCGATTGTAGTTTGGGTACATTTTAAAGGGGTTTCCCAAAACAAATGGTGTCCCAATATTTAGGATTACTATGGCCGTATTAAAAATGTCAATTTGATCTAAAACTGTTCATTCTTTACAACCAGTGTACACTCTGTCCAGCCTGTGCATCGCTCATTCTACTTAATCAATCAATAATCTAGAAGAGCATGTGGACAGTACATTCCCAAACATAGGCAGATCTGAGATCACAATGGTGTCAGAAATGAAATACCATAATAACCCTATATATTCGGACAGTATTCTGGGAAACGTGTATACATGTATGGTTTCCTACAATAAAGCAGAGCTCCAGATAAGTTTTGTGTCAAAAGAGTATTATACCCCCAGATTTCAAATGAAATGAGTATTTTACATTTATAAATGTATTATTGATTGTCTTATTAAATAGGGAATAAAGGATAAAAAATAAAACAAATTTAAAAATTCACTTATTTGAGCTACAAAAAGCACACTGTTTGTTTTTTTGCAACTCGACTAAGTAAATTTTCAACTTATTACAGTATTTTCACTGCTCCATTTTAAAATCAATGCGTATTTTTGCATTGTGCGAGTATTTTGTAGTCCCACTTTTGATAATAAATGCGTATTCTGCTAAAATAAGTGCATAAAATACGCCAATACACACCTTATCTGGAGCTCTCAACAAAGTGTCCCAATGTTTAGGGTTGTACAGGTTTATCATGGTAACACTGTATTTGGATAACCCGGTTTTGGGAAACCCCCAGTTTATAGGGCTTTCCCAAAACAAATGGTGTGAAAAAATTTAGTGTTACAGTGGAACCTCTCCAAACCTGACACCCTGGGAGGTCCCCAGGGTGTCAGGTTTGGAGATATTCCACTGTCAGACATGTGAGCACTTCTCGACACACTCTAGTTTTTGGCAATCATGAAAAGTCACTGCAATCAGAGATAAATAACAGTGAAACATATGTAAGGTAAACATCTATATTTTCCCCGCGTGTCCAGTTTAGACGGATTCCACTGTATTACGGTAAGCACAATTTTGTTAGATTATTGAATGTCTGAAACTGGTCCCGGCTACAACTTGGACTGCTCCTGGAAGAGTGTGCCCAGTTTCTGTGCCAGCATGATGTTTCCTTGTAACTTCAGCTTGCCGGACATAAACGCCTGAAACAACAAGTATAGACTATAATCATAGGTTGAAGTAAACGGACCGAGGTCTATAATACATTAAATATGCCTAAAAGCATCAATAAATGACAAAAATAAGCTAAATTTTTGTGTTACTCCCTCCATATAGACTTGTATAAGTCTATACTATATTATATACCTACCCATGAATACATAGCTATACGATAAATAAAAATCATATACCATATTTATTCTAATAAACGCCCCCGGGCTATGCAATTCGTAGGGATCAAAACGTGGAAAGTAGGATCAAAATATGTTCGTTTGTTTATTGGTGTTTAACAGCCTATCAACAGCTATGGTCATGTAAGGCCGGGCAAACGGGTTCCATACCGTTTTAACCTGCTGCATGGGGGGGGGGGCATCTCAAAATCAGAACAGAATATTTACATAGAGAAAAAATAGATTCAGCCCTGAAATTAGAATAACCTGACCTGGTGCCAGGTCCATATCACACCAAAGAAGTCACTTGGCCCCTTCCCCTAAAATACACACATAAGGGGTATAACCAGATTCAACTGTCACATACAAAATGCCAAAGACGTATGTGAGAGCCAAACCAGGTCTTCAGTCGGGATTGCGCTAATGATAAACACCGATCGTTAAATTACTCATCGCATTCGAAGTATGTTATTTGCACATACAAAAGCCATTTAAAACAATGGCTTTTGTATGTGAAAATAACATTTAGAATGAAATTAACACAATTTCAGATATCAATATTGGTACAAAGCCACGTGAATCTGTTACTAGAATATGTTATCAGCGATGTCACATTGACCTTCCGCTAATTCCAAAAGTTCACCACATGGCTGATGGCTGAGAAAGAGAGAAGTACGTACGGATTGTCCATCGAGTTTTCCAGCCACAAGTTGCATGAAGTCATCATCAGAGATGATCACCGTACATTCAGCCTTTCCGCTCTGTGGGTCGCCGCGATATATTGCACCTTGTCCAGACTTCATGTCCGTCGCTGCAATGGTAAACTTTGTATACAGGCCCAGTTCTGTGTACTTTAACTCGGGTAGTTGGCTTTGCCGATACCGAGCACAACGCTGCCTTGACCAATCAAATTTACTGATAATGACTATGTCAAAAACTAGAGCAAGTGAGCAGAGGCTCACGGATACCCCCGGCCGCCGCCTGGACCGATAAACAAAAACTTTAACACAAATTTCTAAGTAATTTGTATATGAAGTTTGAAGTCCGACTTACTGTTGCAGAGGCCGCACGGGTGTGGTATGGAATGAAAATATGGATGATGATAAGGAACTATATGAAGTTTGAGGTCAATCCGAGTTACCGTTACAGAGATAATACGTTAACGCAAATAGGACGGAGGAATGACGAAAACTATATACCCCTCGACATAGTTCATATGCCGGGGTATAATCAGTATTATAATGGTAAAATGGTGGGAAACTAAATTTATTAACAATTGTATTATCACATTGGGAAACCATATATAAAATTATAGTGTTACCAGAAAGAAAAGCTATGAACAAAAAATAGCAGATGAGAAAATTTGGATTAACCGCTACCATTCAAACATTGCGTGGTAATTCTGTGAACCAATTGTAACTTACTCCACTTGGCCGCCTCCTTGCCACCCTGTGTGATCACCCAACCAAACACGGCACCGATCTTCACCATTGCAGGGTTACCGGACAGTCGCTTCGTCATCTCGTCAAACACTGCGTCGCTCTTCAGGCCTTCGCCGCCGCCGCTGGGCTATTTATAGAAAACCAGAGCCTGATAATACTTATAAATAATGTCCATTTCATACTCATTTCAATATTTTATTGGTCAAGTCTGAGCTGTGCTCAGTCTTGACCAATACAATATCCTGATTTACAGTACAGATTTCGAGAATGTGCTCAGAAAGTTTTATAAACACATGACATGGTGGTTATAAAACTTTCAAGTATGTCGTCACATCTCATACACAAACTCGGTAACTTCGATCTATAAGTTATAGTAAACAAGAGTTGTCAGAGGACAACGAAGCGCGTCCGGTGGCAGCAAAGGAACCGAGGGCACATTTGAACACACAACGTGCTGGATAAGGGAAAGAAAATGTATGAGCCATTTACCAGAGCGTGTTAAGGTTTCGAGCGTACAAAGTATTTGACCTTGACCCTGGGCTTAGAGCAGAGGTAGAGGACCCTTGGAGCAATGCGTGTGTGAAATATGAAGCAAATCCAAGCAAGGAAACAGAAAATATAGGCCATTTACCCGAGTGTTAAGGTTTCGGGATGCACAAAGTATGTGATCTTGACACAGGGCTTAGAAGGAGCGGGACGGACGTGGATTTGCCACAGCGCAGTAGAGGACCGTTGGAGCAATGCGTGTGTGAAATATGAAGCAAATCCAAGCCAAGCAAGAAAACAGAACATATAGGCCATTTACCCGAGCGTCCGAGCGTTAAGGTTTCGAGATGCACAAAGTATGTGACATTGACCGTGGGCTTAGAAGCGGCGGCACGGACGTGGATTTGCCACAGCGCAGTAGAGGACCTTGGAGCAATGCGTGTGTGAAATATGAAGCAAATCCAAGCAAGAAAACAGAAAATATAGGCCATTATAATTTTCGAAGACGGACAGACGGACAGACAGACGGACGCCTACGACGCCGAGGGTATTCCATCAGCACGGCTTCCTTCGGAAGGCGCGCTAAAAATGAATTATTGTTGTAAAAAAAGCATAGAAATAAAAAGTACATTATTACAATTACATTTTCAGCAGAAATGACCAGAGCAAAGCATTATAATGCCCCAAAACACACACACAAATACACAATTGCACTAGTGAAAGGGGAAATAATGATTACATTTACACAACTGTGATGTCTTACCTGGGAGACAGTTGTGTCCACCTCTGCCCCCTCGTACAAGTCGATGTAGGCCCCTGAGAGCGCAACATTCCCAGTCTCCACCACCTAGCAACAGAAGAGCGACCTCTGACATTGTGGAATATGAAAGAATGCGATCTATAAAATACAACATGTCTTTTAACCTTTAACAATTGTCGTCTGCTGTTGCTTTTATATGTTGTCTTATTTCTCAATACAAACATGGTTTGACAGCACTTCAGAATCATTTCCATTGGAAATGATTCTAAAGTTCTATCAAAGCATGTTGTAAATTATTCTAAAGTGCTGTCAAAGCATGTTTTTGATGATAAAAATTGAAAATAGAAAATAAACAGCAGACGACAAAAAATTAAGATAGTGGTGTAAGGGTTAATATCAAGTTTACCATGCAAGGCTCATAAACAATTGGAACTTTTAGGCACAGAGACGAATTTCTTCTATTTCCAAGCCAAGTTTTTTCATATCAAGTTAGGAAATGTGTATTAATAACTACTATTTCCGGGCTGAGTCTATCAAAATACACTGGCACGAAATTCTATTGATCAAGTATTATTATATGACTGACAATTTCAACCAATGAGATTGTCCTATTTCGGGTCACATGATTGTGGACATATATGATATTCACCTGGATATCAGTCTCGGACCCGTCTCGTTGTGCGAGACGAGTCCGAGAATGATATTCACATTTTGAAAAACACTCTCGGACTCTTCTTGCGCAACGAGTCTGAGACTGATATTCAGGTATAACAGCTAGGGCTCGTTTCACTAAACTTCGTACAACCAAAATGTTCGTAAGTGAAAATTTAGGATCGTCTGGAAATGTTGATTGATGTACATTGTATTTACATTTATTGAGCAAAGGCTGCATTTGCAGCCTATGCTCAATAAATGTAAATCCAATAATTGTTTACACGAAAACAGTGCTAATGTGAAATTTACAGACTATCATAAGTTTGCACTTACAAACATTTGTCGTACAAAATTTAGTGAAACGGCCCCCAGGTGCATGTCACGCAACTCCAGGTGCATGTCACGCAACCCCAGGTGCATGTCACGCAACCCCAGGTGCATGTCACGCAACCAAAGCCTGAGACATATCGTGCGTTGTTGTATCATATACGTTCTGTAATATGGGTCATATAATAAAATAAACATTCGAAACGTCATATTCACCTCGGCCTTCGGCCTCCGTGAATATGACTTTCCGTAAATATTGTGTACACCTCAAAACACAATAATTGTATAATGTGATGTATTTTTTTCATGTTGAAAAGAACAAAGACTTGCTTACCTTAAAAACACTTTTGTTTTAATTTTGCTCCTTATTCACCGTATTGTAAATTTGAAATGAAACCTCCATACATGGACAATCACCATATTGGCGATGGAATTTAAAGCAAAACAGAAAAAAATGTTGTCTTCCCAAATTTCATTCATTGAATGTGCGTGCTGAATGCCAGGTTTAGATACAGGAGATTACAACATTTGTGACAAGTGTAGCCTGAGTTAGATCAGCCATACACCTGCATTCTTCACATATGAGTCACGCCATGTGATTTTGTACTTCCGACATCTGCATGGTTTCATGAAATATGTTTACAAAATGTTTAATAAATAAAGTACACTCTGAAAATTTTGCCAACTTGCCACAATTTTCTAAATTTACAATATTTTCCGTAAATGGCTTTAATAAGCCATTTATGGAAAATATTGTAAATTTTGAAAATGAATTTCATGAAATACGCAGATGTCCGAAGGTACACAATCACATGGTGTGTCTCATATGTAATGAGGTCCCTCTTCTCTGAGGTGGATTTACCTTGGTCTGGAAGAAAACTCTGTTGCCGTCCTTCCACATGTCTGTCTGTAATGTTTCCCCAGGATATACAGGTTTGACAAACCGAACCTGAAAAGCATTCACAGTCTATGACAGTCTATGTCGCGCTACGGGTAGCCATAGTAATCATTTGGCTGTAATACAGTTTTACACATGCCATCATAATTCAAGAGAATTTAAATGCCAGAGAATTTAAAAATATAATGCTATGCAGTAAATGAGTTCTCCTTTACCCTTAAACCTCTATATATCGGAATGGTCCGTTATCATTTATGGACTAAATTATTCCATATGTATTGTTGTTTATAACATGTATGAAACAAGGAGAATTTTTTATATAATAACGAAGACTGCAGATCCTGATGAGACGGCTCCTTACAAAGAATGTACTGTTGGAGAGAGAAAATAAATTCATGGATAGGCAATTTCTCACCTTAATAGCCCTAATCTTGGTCACGTCATTGCTTGCAAACTTCTTCAGTACATGCCGTGTTGAATAACCAAAACTGCACATTCCGTGTAGAATGGGTTTATCAAACCCTGAATATAAACAATACTATTACAAACGACTATGTGATTTAACATCTTCCATACATGTCATGTTGAAAAACCAAAACCGCATTCTGAGTAGAATCAGTTCATAAGTCTGCAGATAAACATGATAAACATGATAAACAAAGTGACTACTTACGTGATCTAACATCTTAAAGTCATGACATACTGAATGGAATTACATATTCTGTGTAGAATGGGTTTATCGAACATTGCTAGTATATGCTACAATGTGCTTTAAAATGATTCTCATGATTTATTCCAGAAATCACTTATTAGGAGTCCAAATCACTTCTTAGAGTGAGCCTTTGTGAACAGTATATCCTCGGATCTAGTTTATGAAAATTACCATCACCCGAAATTTTGACATTTCTGGTGATGGTAATTTTCATAAACTAGATCCGAGGATATACTGTTCACAAAAGCTCAAGTTTTCACCTGTATATCCTAATCAACAAATACTATCACCATGATAATATATTTTCATATCACAAATAATTGTCTTACAAAATAGCAAGCAGAGAGGGCCCTGATAAGATATACAAGCTGAACTGGGATACACTGGTTCTATGGACTATAAACATTATTTTCTCATGGAAAGTCATATCAGAGCTCCAGATAAGCTGCGTATTTGCTTAAATACCCAATTAAAATTGTCAAAAACCCAATTGAAATTAGAAGTATCAATTAGCGAGTATCAAAAAGCAATAACAATTTCGGGGTACCTTTATCATACTGCAGAAAACAATAAACAGACCACAAATATAGCATATTTTTATTCTTTTCCATGAAAACACATCTTGGTATTTCATTAGAATTGTCTCCAAGGAGACAATTCTAATGAAATGCCAATACATGTTTTCATTTCGAAGCAAACCATTCAATAATTGCTGTCTGTTGATGTGTAAACAGTAGTGTGATTTTATTTTACCCAATTAAAATTTTGAAATACCCAATTGCTTCAGAAATTACTAATTCCGTATCTGGAGCCCTGCATATACAAACTATATATGACCCATCACTTAAAGTTGGGGTCCCATCTAGTAGGCATAAAATGTTCTTTATAGAAATTACATAAGTGTAAAATTGTGTAACCAGTTTTAAAAATTACGAGTGCCCGTTATACAGATATAATCATTTAGTAATACATATTTTACTGGTAATGACTCGCAGTGGTATCAGGCTATTTTCATATGCAAATGAGGCAGGACATTTTTAAATTATTTGTACCAATTATATGTGTCACTTGAAAAAAAATATGTTTATCAACAGATTAAACAGTATGACCATTGCACATAAAAAAATACAACATTTGATCAGCAAACATGCCACTGCTCGTTCGAATTTAACAACGCCGTGATTTTTCTTTTATTTTACGCTGAGTCTACTTTTTATGGAGCAACACCGTGTTTTTTGCGGGTTTTTTTTAACAGTGCTGTGTGTAATTTTTATGGAACAACACCGGGTTTTTTTGTTTTTTAACAACGCTGTCTAATTTTTCTTTATATTATATTTCATTTCTCTCATAAAATTAATTAGCGGGATATAAAGAAATGGATAGGGAATTTTATGGCGAATCTGTGTTGAAGGTGATAGAGGGTCCAATGACGCTAGGCTTAGTGCCAGAGGTCATAGATGAGGTTCTGAACACCGATGATTTCCTGACGTACCTGCGGGTGACAATAGGCAGGGATTATGTTGGGGAGGTTATAGACGGGGTGCAGAGGCTTCGCGATGGCAGACACGAAGTAACGTTCTGCTCGGAGGAGAAGAGAAGGGACTTTGAGAATAAGCACTTACCGATGCAAGTGGGAGCGGTAAAAGTACATGTCGAAAAGCCACGACGGGCCCAAATTCGGCGGTTTGACGAATTCACGGCGGGGTATATATATGACTACCCCGTGGAGGAGTCCAATCAGTACTTAGCTGCTAAGATGGAAAACTACGGCACTATAGTGAATGTGGAAGACCTTAGTTTTAGGGGCACGGCTATTCGGAATGGGACGCGTGTGATACGATATCGGAAGATAACGAAGCCCGTTCCGACTAGTCTGTTCTGTAGAGCGATGAGGATTACGACAAGGCATGAAGGCCAAGATCGAGAGCCTATCTGCTCTAGATGTAAGCAGAAGGGGCACTTCTGGCGGAACTGTTCGGAAATGTTATATGTAAGTGACTGGAAGGCTACGCAGGGGCAGAGGGATGAGGCCGTGAAAGCAAAGGACCATAGAGAGAAGGCAGAAAATGAGGAAGACGACAAGACTATGGGGGTTGAAGAGAGGATGGAGGAGGAGGAGGTGGAGTGGACGGAAGTTAAGAGCAAGAAGAGGAAGAGCGAACAGACAGTTGAAATACTGAGGGAATAACACAAGTGTAAATGGGTGCAACCGATTTGATAGCTTGACGGTTGAGGAATGTCCTGATAAGGAGGAGAATGGGGAGCAGCAGGAGCAAACAAGAAAAGAAAGGAAAGTAGCGAAAGTGAAAATGACGAAGAAAAAAAGGAGAGTAACTGTAGGAGAAGACGATGAAGGAGCTGTAGAGAGTACAAGCATCCAGCTGGTGGAGGAACATGAAAGCAAGGAAGAGGAGGTGATGGAAAGTGAGCAGTGTGAGGTTAAAGATAATGAGAGTGCAGAAGGAGCAGAGGATGGGGATGAACATGATGTGGAGGTTTCTGACATGGAATATCCAAGTCAATACCTTTTTGGCGAATTGAGTTCGGACAGCTGCTCCGACACAAATACGGCAGTAGAGGGTGAGGTTGTGCCGGAGAGCCAGTGGACGGACTCAATGAGAGAGCAAGAGGAGGATAGGCAGAACAGGGTGATTCAATACATACAAAACGAGGGCATGTGTAATGAAGAGTTTGTGAGCCCATTGGGAATTACAATGTCCCAGATGGACTAGGAGGTCCAGATGGCATCTCCCCTTGGTATTTCCCTTACTCAGCTAGATAAAGTTGAAGAGGGAGCCAAATCAAGCAACAATGATTAATTAACTATAATCATAATATACACATAAATAAGCACTATCTTGGAGATTTTCTTTGAAGTCTTTTGTATAGGAATAATATTTAGCTATATCAGTACCATGACCTATTGCCTTAATGTTGAGAAAAGGATATGTCCTAAAATGAATAAGTATAATATTGTTATCGTAGTCCCTCTCATCAATTATGAAGTTAATAACAGTTAATTTAAGAAGTATAAATAATAAAATTGATGAGACAGTATCCTTAATACAGACTAATGATATAGACGTAGCTGCATTCCAGGAGACCTACAAAATAAATGATAAGACCAAAGTTGAAATTGAAACCAGAACAAACGGTATTCTATATAGCAGTGCAACTGAACATTGTAAGGGTGTAGCGCTTCTATTTCGAAATCAACTTTTGAAATTCAATAGGGAACATTTGACCACACCACCATTTTTTCACAATAGATTGGTGCATGTGCAAATTCAATCATCCAAAATAATTAATTTTATAAGTATATATGTACCAGCTAGACCAATTGATAGGCCGCTATATCTCAAGGAATTAACACATTATTTAAGGAGTTATGATACACAAGATATATATTTAATGGGTGATTTCAACTCTGTTGAACAATCAATAGATAGGACATTAGGAATTGAATTACATGGTAACAAGATTTTTACATTAAGGGCGAATAAAGATCTTCATGGAACAACATAAAAGGTTACTAGACACCTTTTAGGTATAAGCCACCTCGAGAAGACAGACTATTCTTTTTATGGGAAATACCGGAGGGGGAATAGGCTTGACAGGATATACATAAGCAAACATCTGAAACGAGTGATTCTGGGTTGTGACTACCTGAATATGCTTTCAGATCACAGGCCGTTGCTATTAAACATTCAATTACCAGAAACAGAAAATTGGGGGAAAGGACATTGGAAATTTAACTTTCGAACTTTGCAAAACAAATCATATGTTCAGGATATAGGAGACTTAATATACAATTTTTATGAAACAGATGACATATTTACAAATTGGGAAAAGTTTAAGGAAAAGGCAAAAGGTGTTTCAATTAGGTATGGGAAATTGGAGAAAAAAATTATAAATTAATGGCCAATAAGCTTATAAAATGCAGTAATGAATATATAAATGACAGAGCAAGAGAAACTTTAATGCACATTGAAGAATATGAACAACAAGGGCTGTTAGTTAGGACAAATAACATGGAATTAGATAAAATATATAACTTAGGTAATTCAATTACGAAAACAGAAGAAATCAGGAAGGGGAATGCCAAAATGAGTACATGTGTGGAAGTATTAGAACAACTACAGATAAGAATGAAATATTGCACGAAATTTTTTATGTTCTATAAAAAATTATATTCGTCTCAAAATATACCTACAGAAACAATAGATAAATACCTGGAAGACTTCAAAGCACCACTACTAAAGGAAGATGACAAGAGTAGACTGAATGATCTTATTGCAAAAAGTGAGATCTTACTGGCTATTAATGATCTGAATAAGAATAAATCTCCGGGAATAGACGGATTGACCTCTGAATTTTATCAGTACTTCAAAGTTCAACTTTTAGATATATTGCATCTATTATATAACAATATTAGCTTTAGTAAGAAGATGCCGGACAATATGAGTGTTGGAATAATTGCATTAATGTTTAAGAAAGGTACGCATACATTACTTAAGAATTGGCGACCAATTACCCTACTAAATGTGGACTATAAAATACTCACTAAAATTATTACCAATAGGCTTAAATGTCATGTTACCAAATTAATAAATACTAATCAAACATGTGTACCAAATATATCAATACTGAACAATCTTCTGAATATCCAAATGATAATAAAGCATATGGAAATAAATCAGCAAGAGGGAATGTTAGTGGCTTTTGATCAGGAAAAATCGTTTGACAGAATTGAGCATAACTTTTTGTTTTCGGCATTGAAGAAATACAATATCAGTGATAATTTTATCAACCTAATTCGATGTATCTATGACAATTCAACAGCCAAAATGAAGGTAAATGGAACTTTTAATGATGAAGTAACAATCAACAGAGGGGTTAGACAAGGCTGCCCTTTATCAATGATCATGTATGCAATGGGTGTTGAGCCATTGTAGTATTTTATCCAAAAAGATAATTTTATCTCTGGAATCAGGATACCAAACTCAATAGAACCAGCGAAAACATTTCAACATGCCGACGACCTTTCTATTATTACAACAAACACATCTTCATTATCAAAAATCCAAAAACAGATTGAGAAATATGGAGAACATTCTGGATCAAAAATGAACAATGCTAAAACAAAGATTCTAATAATAGGGGATAAGGAAAAACACATTGATGTACCGGCAGAGCTGATACATGACACAGTCAAAGTATTAGGAATCAATTATGGGAGCAATCAAGGGAAAGAGAATTTCGCTTCTATATATAAAATTATTCGGTGTAAGATAAGAATATGGCAAAGTATAAACACCAATATGTACCAGAGAAGATTAATAATAAATACATATATTGCCAGTCAACTCTGGTTCCTACTGGGATTTCTAAATCCAAAACTGGCAGCAAACACAAATGTTCATACATTAAAATCATGAAGGAAATTCATGATATTATTACACAATATAGAAATAACACTCAGGTATGGCAGTTTCTAACAGCAAAACAAATATATATGGAAATAAATGAGAATAAACAATTCAGAACGACAATCGAAAAGAGAATGCCGGAAATTAAATGTGAAAGAAACAATTTACAAATATGTGCATAAAGCTCTGAGAACACCAGTATGTTACTATACTAGAAAAATGATTAAGAAAATACCGATGTGTCCATTGTGCAATCACAATAGGCAAACTAATATGCACTTGTTTTGGGAGTGTAAAGCCGTCAAGTAGAATAAAGATGACATGATATTAGATCTCTTGAATATGGATAAAACAATGGCAATGAACTATAAATCTCTGCTGTACTTTGAAGATAATAATGGGAAAATAATGAACGGCCACAAATTTATATTGATATCTAAATATATACATGTGTGTTGGAAAATTTCGGGCCAAAACACAATACAAAAGGTCATCTCTGTTCTAATACTATTAATAATTTGGGAAAAACAGATGGCAAGTTACGAAAATTATACGATCTCACTACAGAAATTAACTGATGAAAACTATGGAGGATGGAGGACGATATAAATAGAAAAGCGATGAACAGACAACAGTTTATTTTGATATTTTTTTTTTGATTTTTTTTTTTTTTTAATAATTAGTTTTATGCATCAGTGTTGAGGAAATGTCAGCCAACATACAGAACAAGAGATCATCATTTGCCTAATTCGAAAATTGATAAGTTTACTAATGTGAGATTTACAGATTAATGTTGGTATAATAAGATTTTACATACAACTTAGAGACAATTGTACAAGATGTGTCTTTGTCTATTACATGTATATGTATTATGTGTAAATGTGGGTATGATAAAAAATAAAATGATAAAAAAGGGAAATAAATAAAGGAAAAATATCCATACACAAAAAAAAAAAATAAAAAATAAAAAATAACAAAAATGAAAATAACAAAAATAAACAGAGCGCATATATATAGAGGAAGAATCGTAATGTTCGTTAACATTTTAAGGAAACACGGTTATCGCCCCTGATATCAGTGTGGAAATTCACGTTTGACATAAAAAGTATAATAATGCCAAATAATATGTTTTGTATTGGTGAATGAATGTTTATTTTGCCTGAAAAATGATATATCTAAAGAATGAACAAAACAAATATGTCTCCCTATATTATAACCTTGAATGTGGGATTCTATGTTTAAATAGGGATAGGTATGCACATCCTTGTAATCGAATCAGGGTCTACTCTGGTCACTATTGAGTTATGAAAACATAAATGTTACCTTTTCTGAAAATTGATATCTGCGTCTGCTGCTCGTTGGTCTTCTTATGGTACATATCATTCAATTTTTTAAATTTGTTTCACGGAAAAGATTCACATAAGCTCTCCATGCTTGGTTTCTAATCCTGCTTCAGTATTATTTACTGGGAAACGTGTACGTATTATTTTAAATAAAATATTGATTAAATTAATCCATATCAGGTTGCATGTGTTTTCTAAGACTATTAATAGAAGCTGCAATGGTGAAAGTCTCAACAATAGCCTTCTTGGTATGGCTGATCATCATATATCACAGATTATCAGTTTGATGCTGAACACTCACCTCCCATTGCAGCAAAACTGGGGTCGATATGGAGAGGGTTCAGGTCACCATTCAGTCTGTAGATAGCAGCCTAAAGGACAAAATATAGAGGAGCTTACATGAGTCATGGTTTAAAGAGTTTATTCAACTACCATTTTGAAATACCGGATTTATTTCCCCGAGACATCTGGAAATCCGACAAAGAAACGAGTGCTCTGCACTCGTTTCTTTGTCGGATTTACAGATGTCAAGGAGCACGGGTTTCTTTGTCGGATTTACAGTCAAGGGAAATTTATCCGGTATTTCAAAATGGTAGTGGAATAAATTGTATATTACATGCGCTTCAAAAAATGTGAATTTTTCTCTTAGAAACGTGACGTCTAGAACGTATATTGATGCTGTACTGACCATCAAACATGTTTTCTGCATTGCTTCATTTGCATATACAGTCGAACCTGTGCTAAAGACCACCTCCGAATAGCAATCCCCTAGCTGTAAAGGCCACAATTATATTGTCTCAATGGCACAATTACTATATAAATGACCCTGTGAATAAAGACAACATGTGAACAAAGGCCAGATTTGTCACTTTCCATGGCTGGCCTTTATTCACTGGTTTGACTGTATATTATGCTAGTGATTTGTGACTTTAAAGGTACATGCCCACGCAGCAGGTTACACTGTACTACAACTTTTCATTTTCTGTCATGCCTTATATGAGCCATATGTCTACCCACTAACGAGTTATTTTTAATTACGGCGCGTGTTAATTGGTGTTAAATCGCATTTTATATTCCGCGACCAGAAAGGGTATTTTCCGACCTCGTGCTATTTTTACCAACACGCTTCACGTGACACGGTCAATCATATCACATCTTTGACATGCGCAGTGAAGTATCGGAAGTTGAGAAGGAAAATCTCTGTTCGAGTCCAAATCTAAATATCCACGAAACTCTTTCCATTTGGTGATCTGGTCGCCAATATTAACCACTCTCTCTCTCTCTGTACTGCCTGTCCCTCAGACATTTCGCCTTTCTTTTGGCCGACGCTGTTTCATACAATCCGTCCTGGACGTTTCGACATGTTGATATTCTTGTTTACATATTGGGAAGCCTATTTGCGCGCGTAGTATACTGCGCATGCTCACCGCAAGCCGTGATGTGAAAGTCGTCGTCCCCGCACATTATCAAAATAGACTGTTACCGCCGCGCGTCGCTAATAGTAAATTGATAATTAATAAATGAGTATATGTGTATAGCGGGCACTCCTAATTTTTAGAACTGGTGGAATAGTGACATAAATATACACTTATTTAATTCCTATAAAGCACATTTTGTGCCTACTGCGTGGGCATGTACCTTTAATACACTATGTTATCACACAACAAAAACTCATTGTATGCAATAAATATTGTATGCTTAACACTTTAGAGTCGAAAGATGCATCTAGAATTATGTGGCATATTATATTAAGAATACACTTTTGTCAATATTTCACTATTTCAAGGCAAAAATTAACTAATTTTCAACTCATTATGTATGCCACATTAACAACCAAATTATTTATAGTAGTCTGTAGTCTGAAATAGAACCAAAACATTATGCACCCTGCAAAATAATTATCTAATGCATAAGGGTGACAATTGGCTCTGACAATAACTTTCATACCTGCAGCAAACATGATATAATCATAGCTCCAGATTAGTTTTGTATCTAAAGAGTATTATACCCCCATATTTCAAATTCAATGTGTATTTTACTTTTACAAATGTATTATTTATTTTCTTCCGTATTAAATAGGGAACAAATTATAAAAATAAAACAAATTAAAAAATTCACTTAATGGAGCAACTAAATATAACAACTCAATTTATCAAGGCATATTTTCACATAGATGCAAGTATTTTGTACTATCACTTTTGATAATCAATGCGTATTATGCTAAAATAAGTGCGTAAAATACTACAATACGCACCTTATCTGGAGCTCTGATATAATTATACCTGATCTATACTTGTCTTTTCAACCATGCTGGCATCTGGTGCACGTTTGGGTGGATCTGCAGTAGGCCGGATACAGTCGGAGGTGCGAGCACCACCAAACTTGCCCGCACCTACCACAAACGTGGAAAATTGGTTGAAGGCCACCTTCTCCTGCTTCTCATTGAACGTATCCACTGAAATTAGAATTTTATTAACCATTTCACCACTAATAACTAGAATGGACTATTGATATATTAATTTTGCAACCAATCCAAATGTCACAAAATGGTTTTCAGACAAGTCCATTTATGAAAACGGGTGCTTTTGGTCTCAAAAATATGAAAACTACTTGTAAAAAGTGCAGATCCTGATGAGACGGCTCGACACGAGCCGGCTCCTCTGGATCTACACTGTTTGCCAAGGCCTCTATACAGGCATGTGGGGTTGAAACGGTTAATAATGATGTATTAACTCTTAAAATGATGAACACAAATGCAATTCAAAATGTGTAGCCAAGAATTATTACAATAAGAAATAAAAAATAAAACAAAGTTCATAATTAGTATGACAATTGTACAGGTATATTAGCCAAAATGGCTGTGATAATGTAATAAATTCAGTATAATAACAATTAATAAATTTATCCTTAACTTGAACATTTCTCCCTCAAAGTATACTTAGGCTACTGAAGTGAACAAAGGTGGTCCTAAGTGCCAAACGTTCAGTATGTCAATACACCTCGGTATCCTACCTTCTACAAGTAAAACGGCGCCCGAGCCTTTATCTAGCACGTCAGCTACTCTGGCAGTGGATGTCAACGTGCCACTCGGCTCAAACTGTTTGAACAATTCCATGTATTGCTCGCCATGTAAAATCTGAAAGGTATAAGGATCATTGAATTACCAGCTAGGGAAAAATGAGTTAGAAAAATTGGTCAACATAGTTTGCCATATTGAAAAACATTCCAAATGTGTAAAAACTGAGTTTCACTTTAAAGTGGAAGTAAATAGACAGATAAACTTCAAAATATATTTTGCAAACTAATAATGACAATATAAACCACATGCAGAAAACCACATCCAAAAATTTTAATCTGATCAAAAGTTAGGCAAGTTTTCATATCCGTACATTTCATGTACAATTATGCATTTATTTTTAAATAAATGCAAGAATAACAAATCCCCCCCACAAATGTTTAGTTTGTGAAAGCACTAATACTGTGACCTTGACTTTGGGATGGGCGGGGGTCTGAGGGTTGTGGACGTGGCATAGCATGATAGGGAACCATTAGAGGAAGGCATGTGTAAAATGTTTAGAAGTAGGGTGAAAGGAAACAGAAATTATAACTTATAAAGTCCATGTAATGAAATAATGATATTTTTTTTATTGCTCTTGTTAATCTATTTTTCGGAGGTCAAGCTGATCAGAAAATAAATTAGTGGTTGGTTCCAAAATTATCATAGCAGATCATATATGTTTATTAACACATCATCTAAGGTGCAATGATAATGTAGCAGATGGTGATAACAAAAGTATATTGAATATAAAAATCAACAAAATAAATCAGTATGGCGACAGCAACTTGGTGACAATATTTTTCTGAATTTATTTTTTTATATATTACATGTGCTATTGTTCCATGCTTCATGCAAACATAAATTGCCATTAATAACTGCAGACTATATGAACGTAGAAGCTCTGCCACAGACCTTTCACAACAACATATTGTTCTTGGTAAATTAAAAATACCAGGGGCCTATTTCACCAACATTGCAAAGTATACTTTTCTAGCAAAGTATACTTTGAGGGAGAAATTTTAAATTTTAGGAGAAATTTATTAGTTTTTATTATACTGAATTTATTACATTATCACAGCCATTTTGGCTGTGATAATGTAATAAATTCAGCATAATAATTCTGCATACTTTTAATCATCAAATATATGCAACGGTTAGTTCTATATGAAATAATGCATTTCGGGAAAAATAAATGATTACTCCCTCAAAGTATACTTTGCTAGAAAAGTATACTTTGCAACGTTGGTGAAATAGGCTACAGATGGCCGGGGTCCGCATGTCGAGCCCGTCTAGGCATTTGATGGTCTCATTATTTGAAGTATGAATTAAGGGTTGTGGAGATATAAGGTATGTAAAAGCTTTAACGCAAATTTTAAAGTCATTTGACCTTGATCTTAGGCATGTGGGCCGCATGGGTGGGCTATAGAATGAACATATGGATGATAATAAAGAATTATTTGAAGTTTGAAGTAAATCAGAGTAAGTGTTGTGGAGATATAAGATCATATAAGGTATGTACAAACTTTAGCACAAATTTCAAAGTCATTTGACCTTGGGCATGTGGACCACATGGGCAGGCTATAGAATGAAAATATGTATGATGAATAAGAAGTATTGAAGGTATGTAAAAACTTTAACTCAAATTTCAAAGTCATTTGACCTTGACCTTCGGCATGTGGACCATATGGGCAGGTTATGGAATGAAAATGTGGATGATGAAAAGTATTGGAAGTTGGAAGTAAATTGGAGTCACAATTGTGGAGATATAAGATATGTAAAAACTTTAACGCAGATTTTATAATAACGCAAACTTCTAAGTCATTTGGCCTTGACATAGGGGCACAGGGGCCACCTGAGTGGGAAACAGAATGCATATATGGATGATGAACAATAAGCATACAAAGTTTCAAGCAAATCCGACTTACGGTTACAGAGATAGTAGGTATTTGAAAACTTTAACGCAAATTTTGACAAAAATTTAACGCAAACTTCTAAGTCATTTGACCTTGGGCACAGGGGCCGCATGCGTGGGATACAGCATGAATATATGGATGATGACTAACAAGCATATGAAGTTTCAAGTCAATGTGACTTAGGACTGCAGAGATATAATGTATTTAAAAACTTTAATGCAGATTTCGGACGGACGGACGGCCCACCCATAGTGAAAAAGGGGCCATTTCCATTGTTCTAGATCAAAGAGATGGCCCTTGTAATGAATAGAATAAGGGGCCACACGGAATAAATTAAAGGATTCTTTTGTGTTAGGCTCCGCCCCATGGCCCCTTCTACACCATTGGTTGCTCGGACGGACGGACACCCGCCGGACGTCATTGTGATCACTATGTCTCGCTTTCCGCAAGCGGGCTCGAGATATAAGGTATTTAAAAACTTTAAAGCAGATTTTGGATGGATGCACGGACGCACGGACACCCGGACGTCATTGTAATCACTATGTCTCACTATACGCAAGCGGGCTCGAGATATAAGGTATTTAAAAACTTTAAAGCAGATTTTGGATGGATGCACGGACGCACGGACACCCGGACGTCATTGTGATCACTATGTCTCGCTTTCCGCAAGCGGGCTCGACAAAAATTGCATATGAATGTGATTACACGACGACCCTATCAGTGCAAATCTCGACAAAAATTGCATATGAATGTGATTACCACCAACACAGACCCATATCAGTGTGCAAATCTCTACAGACATGCATATGTATGTAGATATATACCTGTAGTTATTTGTATTGAAGAACATTTGCCATTTCTGACTGAGTATGGAAATAGACTACCGGTAGTAACTGATCACAAATCAATCAACATAGATGTATGAAATGTATCATTATCCAAATAAAATTGACTATGTACAATCGAGCCTGTGCTAAAGCCCACCTCCGAATAGCAATGACCTAGCTGCAAAGGCCACATTTTTGTTGTCCCAATGGCACAATTACTATATAAATGACACTGTGAATAAAGACCACCTGTGAACAAAGGCCAGATTTTTCACTTCCCATGGCTGGCTTTTATTCACAAGTTTTATTGTATGTACCTTTGTGGGGTCAATTTTGAGGCCTGGCATTCCACTACCAAATAATAAGCCAAGTGAAGTAACCTGGGCAGGAATCACGGCAAAACTGGGCAGGACACAGAAGTCCGGGGATCCCTCAAACAAAAACTTCAAGTAATCTTCATCCTTGGTAGTGTAGCCAACTAAAATAGATTGACATTATCCTTGGACTGAAACACACCATACAGATGCAAATTTATCACACATATGGGCCGGTTTAGTTAATACTACATACACACATTGTATACACTTGCAGATATCACTAGTAACAAATTGCATTTCTTATGGAAAAGATTACTGCTTAAAGAAATCATTAGCAAAATATGACAATGAGCTATGTCTATAGACATAGCTCATTGTCATACCACAGATAAGTTTCTCGGCTTTTGATTGGCTAGCTTGCCTGGTCATATATATTATATGACCTGCCAAGGCCGTCAGACATAGAGGAATTGTGATTCCCCTCCGGCGCCTCGCGTCCAATGAAGACACACTTTGCAAGCGTCTCGCGATTGCGAATTGTATTCCTCACTAAGCACAATAAAACCCCGAATTGATCAATACAAGTAACAAATTGTACACTAAAAACCAGTCTTTATTGCTTATTTTTCCATAAATATTCTTCGCTCATCAAAATATGAGCGAAAAATTAGCCAAACTGTCCCGTTTAGTGTTTTCAAATCTCAACACACTTGGCTTCGTGACACGGCTATATTTAGGTCACAAACTATGGGTTCCACGCACGAAACGCGGCGTAGCAATGACAGCGAATGTTTGGGAACCAGTCGCATTCTTCTAGAGGCGCCAAAGGGAGAGCAGATCGATAGAGCAGTGGAATATAAATTAAATTACACGATATAAAAAAACTGTCATAAAGTCGTTTTCGATGGATTTCTTACTCCATATTTAGTTTGTTTTCGTTTAATAAAAAATCAAAATGTTCAATTACGCCTTTATATTAAGACTGACGGTAAAAAAATCGAATCTCGGATTATTTTTCGTCCTGAAAAAACGCAAAAATATTACACCATATAGCCTGTGTAGAATCACAATAACTTATATTGTCATATTTTGCTAATGATTCCCATAAAATCTGGGTCCAGAACCATACACTGCCATAATTAGCCATACTCCAAGCCCACATTTACATAAAATCATGATTAACCATACTCCAAGCCCAACAATTTATTTATTTACAGGTGTTTAACGGCCTGGCGACAGCTAAGATAATTTTAGGCCATGTTCACAGGGTCAAATCCATTATTCCGCCTGTACGGACTGGGGGGAAATCCCAAAATCAATTTACATAAATTAATGTTACATAATATATACATGTACTAGTATTCAGCACGAAAATTTGAATAACATGATCTGGTGCCGGGTCCACACCACACCAGTCCTATTTGCTAAAAGTAATAGTACTAGCAATAATCTTACTACTATTATAATGGGTATATTTGATTTATTGTGTTTAATGGCTTGTCAACAGCTATGGTCATTTAAGGCCGTGCCAACAGGTTCAATCCCGCGTTTAACCTGCTGCATTTGGGAGAAACACTCACAATAGAGAATGGAATATTTACATTGAAAATAATATTTATTCAGCCATGAAATTAGAATAACCTGACCTGGTGCTATGTCCATACCACACCAAAGTCACTTGACCCCTTCTTCTAAGAGTAATATGATTAGGAATAGGCCCCATGCTCTTGCATGTGACACGCCATCTCATAATGGTGACCATGTGCCAAGTTGTTCCTAAACCTCTTGATCCATGACAAAGTGAAAGCCTAGACAATATTGTTCTCATTTTTTACCTTTGGCATTTCTTTCTATCTTTGACCTTTAAGTGTGAATTTAACTTTGAGCCATGGTTTTATGCAGGACATGCCATCTCATAATGATGAACATTTGTTATTTTGAAATCCATTCATTCATAACAAAGTTACAGCCGGACAAGAATGTTCTCATTTTTTACCCGTTAAGTCTGACCTAAAATTCTCCCAGTTACTGATTATTTTGTTTCTTTCCACTGGCGAAATGGCTTCCTGTTGTATTAACCCTTAGACTGCTATCTTATTTATGTTGTTATCTGCTGTTTATTTTCCATTTTTATCAACAAAAACATGCTTTGACAGCTCTTTAAAATGATTTACAACATGCTTTGACAGCACATCAGAATAATTTCCACGAACCATCTTTGTATTGAGAAATAAGGCAATATATAAAAGCAACAGCAGACGACAATAGTTGTGAGTAGCGGTCTAAGGGTAAACACCATTTATAATCCACGGATGTTACTATCATCTATGAATCGCATGGCTGTTTTTTCATGGGCATGCACGTGCCATGCATGGATGGTGTTTTCATGGTCAGAAATAAGTCTTGATTTAATTAGTAAAATGCAAAGATTACTAGTGTTAACTGCAATAATACCATTTAAACAGAAACATGTAATTGGTTTATATACATGTTGTAGGTTTATCCTTGTAGTGATCTACCTTTGTTGGTTCTATATTAAGGCATGAACGCTTCAGCAGACCCCTTGAGCTAACATGGGCTGGGAGTACGGCAAAACCAGGCAGAACACAGAACTTTAGGTAGTCACTGTCATTAGTCGTATAACCAACTACAATTATATCACATGCAATACGCAAGTGTATGGTAAATAAAGATTAACATGCTAGTATTATAACTAAGATGCATTCTTCAAAGGTCAAGTGATCAAACAACTAAAGCAAGTGAGCAGGGTCCACAGATACCACCGGCCGCCGTCTGGAAGAGCAAACAAAAACTTTAATGCAAATTTCAAAATGGTTAAATTTATGTGTTACGGACGGACAAACAGACAGTCAAATGAATGGACGTACAACTGGATGGTAAGGTAAAAACTATATTCCCCTCGACATATTTCTTAAGCCAGTAGCCGATTTCACAAACATTGCAAAGTATACTTTTCTAGCAAAGTATACTTTGAAGGAGTACTCATTTATTTTTCCTGAAATGCATTATTTCATATAGAACTAAGGACTGCATATAGTTGATGATTAAAAGTATGCAGAATTATTATACTGAATGTATTACATTATCACAGCCAAAATGGCTGTGATAAAGTAACAAATTCAGTATAATAAAAATTAATAAATTTATCCTAAAATTGAAAAATTCTCCCTCAAAGTATACTTTGCTAGAAAAGTATACTTTGCAATGTTGGTGAAACAGGCTACATATGTATAATCACACGCTCATGGACACAAGGATTTGACTTACATTTGTCTGTTTCAGAGATGAACACAATAAAATTGATATAAACAACAACTAGGAGATTGTTTTTTCAAACAAACTGAAAAAAAGAAGATAATAGCTGCAATTGTGAATCAGTAATTAGACTACGATGAAAATGAACAGTGCTTGGCTATTATCTCTGGGCTCCTCGCACAAGGACCCATTCAAATATCAAAACCACAGTGACTGACACACATAACACTAACCACTGGCATTGTGTAATTACTGCATTATGATCAATCACAATATTTCATATTTATCCATAACACATCACCAAACTTAGCACAATCTCATTTTATTAACCTTTATGACAAGCACGGGCATCTGTGCACTAGTCTTATTAAAAACAAATATTTCAGAGCAAACATTTGCCCTAAACTTACCACCAAGTGCATACAAGATGGCTTCCTTTGGTGTATATGTGAATGTTGTAGGCTTGAACTTGGCTGCTTTTGCTATTTCCTGCAACAGAAAGCAAGCAAACAGAGTTAAAATGTGCCAATTATTTTCTATCAGTATTTGAAATGTTTGAAATGTATATATTTTCATCCATATGATTGTCATTCACAATTCAATTTGCCCAGTATCCAACCATACACAAAAATAATGTGGTTATCAATCAGGAATATTCGTACGCCAATTATTCAACGAGAGCATTTCCTTCATTGACCAGACCTCAACGCAAACAATGTTTACAGAGGAAGCTAAAATTTTAACTGGATTGAAATCCATCAATTTCAAACTGTTGTGTGCTTTCTATAAGATGAACATGGATTGACTGATAGTACTAGCAATGCAGTTTGACATTCTTCAATTAACCCATTACATTTGGAAATCACATGTAACATAATACATGCCAACAGACCCAACCAAACCACCAATAGCTTAATTTAGAGCATGGGATTTAAGAACATGCTCATGCAGTATTATAATAACTGGACATGGTCAGCAGCATACCACATCAATGTCCTTGGATGAAGAAATGGTTGTAGGTGGCGGAGGGGCTGCTTCTTCGGCTGCTTCTATCTGCTGTATTACCCCCAAAACGTGGGCTGTGGACTCTTCAAATAGAACCAAATTGTATAAGAATAAACTTATGCATTGGATTTGTGTTTTCATGTGTTCACTTTAGGTATTTTTTCTGTTTGTATAATGTAATAATGTAAAGGTGTGTCTCGACAACTACCCGTATGTTATTGTGTATATTTAATCCAATACATTCATACAATGGTTTAAATGTATGAAACTTTTAAATATTTTCATATATTTTTGTTTGTTATTAATAGAAGTATATGTTGTGAACAAGCATTTGAACTATCTCGAGTGAGATGTTTCAAATGGTCATGATGGTGGTCACAAAATATACTTTTCTGGAGATATAAAAGAGGTAGATTTGTTTTCTAAAAAAAACAACAATGTATCCTCAGAATGAAATAGGTGAAGTCAGGTAAAATGCTGAAGGTGTGATGTTAGAGAAGTAACCATACAATATATAAATGGTGCCCTTGGTTGAGGGGGATATTGGGGATTATCTCCCCGAGGGAACATTATCTCTCGAGGCGCAGCCGAGGGAGATAATATTCTTGAGGGGAGATAATCAACAATATCCCCCTCAACCAAGGGCACCATTTACTTTATTATACCAAATATAACTAACATTTCACATTGCACCCAATTCAAATATTGAAATACCTAATTGCTTCAGACATGGTGGAGTGAAAATACTCAATTACTAATTCCTTATCTGGAACCCTGGAGTGCCATTAAATACTACATCCTGTTTTACAATAAACAGACAAACCGTGGTGTTAATATCAAATTTTGTAACCAGCAGAGACGCTGATTTTATAGATCACATAGGAAGTCGGATATGCTACATATACACATGTATTAATACTAATATGCAATGTCATGTGATACAAGATCATGAATAGCGAGTGGGGTATTACACCAGGGTATGTTACTAATGTAAAGATTTGCAGGGACGATAGGACTCTAGAAATGCAGACTGCAAAACCTTTTAATAGGGTATCATACTGCAAAATTGCATCACAGACCATGGGATAATAACATCTTGGCTATTCTTCAGTTGTATTGAATAGTTCAAAGACAACATTACGCATATAGCTGGATACATAGCAGACATACCAGTGGTCATGACTGTTTCCGTCATCCGTGACCCTGCCATGGGGGCGATCGCGTTGGACGTGATGTTGTACTTCTTCCCTTCTATAGACAGCGTGTTGCTCACTCCCACAAGGCCGAGCTTTGCTGCAAATACAGAAGAAATATGTCATCACAGGTCATAGACTGATATGTGGCTATGACTGGAGAAATGGGGATTCTCAGATTTATGGCCAGTGTAGAGTATAATTAAATACCACACTCCTGTAGGCTGATAATTTTCTAAATTGCTTGTTAGAAGCGTCATTGATGGAATGGCAAACAGTGCAGATCCTGATCAGACTGTGCAGGTGCACAGGCTGATCTGAATCTACACTGGTCGCCAAACCCATAAGCCACATTTCTCCAGTCACAGCTACAAACTAGAGGATTGTTTTTCAGACAAAAACATATGTCTCCCCCAATACCACCACTGCATGTTATCAGGACTTGGAAAAGTAGAATTTAAGGCAGCAACAGCATATATGTAGATACCTTGCATTTTCTGCATACTTTTGAAGACACAAGTTGAATACCTCCATTTTTTACTAAGTCAAGGGCCATAACTCCGTGAATACAGGATGAATCCGCATCTAAAAACCCAGGTGCGCAACTTCACACGATGACCAGTATTCCTGTAAAGTTTCACGAATCTAACTGAAATACATTTGGAGATACGCGTGACACAAGTTGAAAATCCCCACGTTTCCATAAGTCAAGGGCCATATCTCCATAAATACAGGATGAATCCGCATCTAAAACCCCAGGTGCGGAACTCACACGTGCGGAACTCACACGATGACCAGTATTCCTGTAAAGTTTCGTGACTCTAACTGAAATACTTTTGGAGATACATGCGACACAAGTTGAAAATCCCCACTTTTCACTAAGTCAAGGGCCATAACTCCATAAATACAGGATGAATCCGCATCTAAAACCCCAGGTGCGCAACTTCACACGATGACCAGTATTCCTGTAAAGTTTCGTGACTCTAACTGAAATACTTTTGGAGATACATGCAACACAAGTTGAAAATCCACACTTTTCACTAAGTCAAGGGCCATAACTCCATAAATACAGGATGAATCCGCATCTAAACCCCAAGTGCGCAACTTCACACAATGACAAGTATTTCTGTAAAGTTTCACGACTGTAACTCAAAAACTTTTGGAGATATGCATGACACAAATTTTGTGACGGACAGACGGACAGACGAATGGACGGATGGACGGACGTTCCAACGAATTGGGTTTATGTGTCTATTAGCCACATAAGACCCGTCCGTACACACGGAATAAGCCATATAAACCGACAAAAAAAGCCACATAAACCAAAAACAGCGTTCTCACGAATTGGGTTTATGTAACTAACCCCACCCTTATACAAGTCCATAGCCCTGTGGGGCTAGCCACGTATACCCAATATGTCTGCCCGGACAGACGGACGGACGGACGTTCCTACAAATGGATACTTACGTGGTGGCTAACCCTAACCTTTTCCCTTGTTCATCCCTATTGTTCTGTAGCCACATAAACCCATTTTTAGCCACATAAAATCACGGAACAATAGACTATTACATAACCTATTGTTCTCCTAGCCACATATGTATCCATTTGTAAGCTCGGACGGACGGACGGACAACCAAGCCAAAAACAATATGTCTCCCCATTTCATGGGGGAGACATACTAAGGTTGAGGCAAATTACAATGCTATCATATGCACAAAGTTATCATTGAAAAAATAGAGGAAGGTGAAATGAAAGTCAAATGATTTCACATCACATTAAGGTCAAATGGGTCACTGTTGACTATAAAGGAAGCTTACAACGTGTGTGACCAGCATAGCCCCAGATCAGCCTGATTATCTGTATCAAATTGGCGAACCCGATTCCCATGAAACTGTCCTGCTCAATTAAGATATAATCATCTTGTGGCAGTACTTAGCATAGTAAGTAAGCTAAGTAAGTAAGTAAGTAAGTAAGTAAGTAAGTAAGTAAGTAAGTAACGTCTTTATTTAAAGTCGAAGCTCAGTTGGCCTAGCCAATCTTCCCTGAGATCATCTATCTATCTACAAGTACACGTATATTTAACAAATACTAATGATACAAGTACATGTAAACATGAGTCACAATGTAACAATCGCATGAGTATGATTTTCTTATATATATATGAAACCGTACATGAGTATTAAATTAAGAGCTAATCATGTTGAGTACTTGTATGAACATGTACTATGTATTTGCTCTTAAAATCTTCCACGGAATTGGCAGTTGTAGCATACACTGGTAGATTATTCCATATTTTGGCCCCAGAATAGACGATGTCTGACCCGTATAGTTCAATTTTAGGTTTTGGTAGATATATATTGTTTTTATCTGCTGACCTTAAGTTTAACCCATGAATTGCTGTTGTTTGTTTAAATACATTGTTTAGGTAATTTGGGCATAAGTTATTTATGCACTTAAACATTTGAATTGATTTTTGATATTTTATTCGGTCTTCTATTTTCATCCAATTAAGTTCCTTAAACAGTTTGTCGGAGGGGTAGTCCATAGGTTTATCCAAAATAATATTGCTGCTTTCTTCTGTACTTCTGTAAGAAGCTTAGAGAGTGACTCGATGCTGCAACTTCCACAAACAGATGCATAGTAGTCGATATGTGGTATTATGTATGAATTAAAGAATAGTATTCTGCTAGGTTTCGTTAGGTACTTTTTTATTCCGTGCAAAAGATATAATAATGAATTGCATTTTTTGACAATGTTTTCTACCTGGGTTTGCCATGATAAGGATTGGTCTATGTGAATTCCAAGTAGCTTTTCACAGGATGTTTGCTGAAGCTGCATAGTATTAAGGATTATAGCTGGAAGGTGTTCTCTATTAGATTTAAGTTTGGGTTTAGTTGATAGGATCATTTACTTGGTTTTATCCTTATTTACTGACATATAGCATTGACTCGACACCAGGACTCCACTTCAGCCAGGTCAAAATTGAGGTTTGTTGCTACTGCATCTAGGGATTTAGCAAATGTGGTCAGTGTACTGTATCAGCAAACATGTCCGTACAACAGAAATGTGTACACAATGGTAGATCATTTATGTATATTAGGAATACTATTGGTCCTAGCACTGATCCTTGTGGAACTCCGGATTGTATAGTAAATGGACTAGAGAGCTTACCTGAACAGAGTACCTGTTGGGAGCAGTTATTTAAGTATGAACTAATCCATGATTGAATAATTTACAAGATCAAACGACTTTGATAAATCTAGAAAAACAGTGCCCACAATATTTCCTTGGCTGTGATCCAGTCATCTACTATTTTTATTAGAGCTGTTTGACATGAATGATTTTTTTCTAAAACCTGACTGTCTGTCGTACAGTAAGTTATATGTTTCTAGGAATCTTTAAATGGAGATACATTGTAGTAACATGCTTTTCTATAATTTTAGATAAAATGGGTAGAATTGATATAGGTATATAATTGTTCGTGACATGTTTGCTGTTTCTTTTGTGTATTGGCTGTCTTCAGTTTATTTGAAAAAATACCTGTATTTAAGCTCCGGTTGAATATTTTTGCTAACACGGGGGCCACTACTTCTGGCACCATTTTCAAATTGTTAACTGATATGTCATCAAGTCCTGTCGATTTAGTTGTTTAATTTGTTTTAGTACAAACTAGATTGGTCAGTAAGCGAGGCTTACGGAATACCCTCCGCGTGGGCCCAGGTACCCCTAAATATGTAAAATTGTCCAAGTGTGTGGGCTTCTGACCTTCACTCTGGGCTTAGCGGGGGTGGCACAAACGTGAATTTGTCACATGGTGGTAGAGGTCCATTGGAGCAATGCGAGTGTGAAATGTGAAGCAGATCCAAGCAAAGTAGAAGTTATAACCGATTTATCTGATGTTAAGTGTTGTGAAGAGACTAAGTATGTGTCATTGACCTTGAAATCAACGGGAATATGTCACAGCATGATAGTAGAGCCTTACAAGAATGCATGCATGGAATATTAAGAATCTGCAATGAAGGAAATAGAAGTTATAACATATTTCTCTGATGTTAAGTTTTGTAAACAGACTAAGTATTTGACGTTGACCTTGGGATCAGCTGGGGTTGGACGGTCGTGTATGGAATGCATGTGTGAAATATTAAGCATTTTAGATGAAGGAAATAGAAGTTGTAACAATATTTCTCTGATGTTAAGTTTTGTAAAGAGACTAAGTATTTGACCTTAACCTTGGGATTAGCGGGGGTTGGACGGTCGTGTATTTGGCACAGCATGGTAGTAGAGCCTTACAGGAATGCACGAGTGAAATATTAAGCATTTTACATGAAGGAAATAGAAATTATAACATATAGTTCTCTGATTTTAAGTTTTGTAAAGAGACTAAGTATTTGACCTTGACCTTGGGATCAGCGGGGGTTGGACGGTCGTGGATTTTGCACAGCATGGTAGTAGAGCCTTACATGAATGCACAAGTGAAATATTAAGCATTTTAGATGAAGGAAATAGAAGTTATAACAATATTTCTCTGATGTTAAGTTTTGTAAAGAGACTATGTATTTGACCTTGACCTTAGGATCAGCGGAGGTTGGACGGTCGTGGATTTGGCACAGCATGGTAGTAGAGCCTTACAGGAATACATGTGTGAAATATTAAAACATTTTAGATGAAGGAAATATAAGTTATAACAATATTTCTCTGATGTTAAGTTTTGTATAAAATAGACTAAGTATTTGACCTTCACCTTGGGATCAGCGGGGGCTGGACGGTCGTGGATTTGGCAAAGCATGGTAGTAGAGCCTTACAGGAATGCATGTGTGAAATATTAAAACATTTTAGATGAAGGAAATATAAGTTATAACAATATTTCTCTGATGTTAAGTTTTGTATAAAATAGACTAAGTATTTGACCTTCACCTTGGGATCAGCGGGGGCTGGACGGTCGTGGATTTGGCAAAGCATGGTAGTAGAGCCTTACAGGAATGCATGTGTGAAATATTAAGCATTTTAGATGAAAGACATAGAAATTATAACAATATTTCTCTGATGTTAAGTTTAGTGACGGACGGACGCACGGACGCACGGACACACGGCCGCCAGGACAACCTGACTCCAGTATACACCCCCCCCACAACTCGTTGCGGGGGTGTAATGATACTGTTATTTGAGGTATATGAAACTCAATATTGTGTGGTAATTTTTCATGTATGTGGTTGTCAAGCAGGTCATTGTATGGATTGAACGAAGTAGGCTCTGTGTCATAGTTCCGAAATACTGATATAAAAATATCATTAAATGCATTAGCAGTATTGCTAGGGTCAGATATTAAATTTCCATTGTCGTCTGCTATAAACTGGGTTTTATTTTTCTTCCCATTCCCAGAAAGATCATTGAGATTTGTCCAGAGCTGTTTAGGATTTACTTTATTGTCATTTATTGTTTTAGTGTAAAACGTTTGTTTGGCCAATTCTATTAATTCCTTTGTTTTATTACGCCACATTTTATAGTTTACTGTATATTTTACTTCATGAACATGATCTCTTTTCCTGCTTGCTTGCAGTATGTCAGATGTAAACCAGTCTGGTTGATGAATTCTTTTTACACGTTGTTTACGTTGGGGTGCATGTTTGTTCAGAACTGAGAGGTATACATCCATGAATAGTTTTAGTGAATCATTAGGGTCATTAAATATATCCACTAACTGCCAGGGTTGATTTTGCATATCGAGTTAAATAAAATTCTTCATGAACATGTTTAACTGACCTGTAAGTTATCACCTTGTGCACTGGACCTTTCACACTATTGCTATTAAGTTTACGTGAACATATTATGGGGTAATGATCAGTTATTGCCAGATTGGGTACGGATGTATGAATAACATTATTAGGCTGATTAGCATATGTATGATCGATTAATGTGTCAGATTTTTCATTTACTCTAGTAGGTACTGTAATGAGTTGTTCCAAATTAGTTGAATGTGTGATAGCGAGCCAAGTTCTTTTCGCACTGCTGTCAATTAAGAAATTGATGTTAAAATCACCTAACATTATCACCTCTTTCCCCTCAATATATATCTTGTCTAATAGTATTTCCATCTCATTGATCCAGGTATTGTTAACATATGATGTGTTAACATATGATGGCCTATACACATACACTATCAAGATTGGTTTTTGCTTGCTGAATTTTAACTCAAGTAACATAGCTTCAAGTGTATCAGATTCCAGGAGTAGTAGTAAGGGAGTCAAAATGATACCACCTACCGTGGTATCATTTATAACCCTCTATAATACCCCCACCACCCCCGAAAATCAAAAAATTGGTTAACGAGGAAAATTGGGTCTCCCGACAGCAAATTTATGAATTTTTTGAGAAAATAATTTTGAGAAGAGGAAGTCCCAATTATATTGGTAATTGACTTTTGAAAGTATATATTGGTGTCATAAATACATCATGTTTTTTTTTCACGTCCAATTGAACAGAAAAAAACGAAAAAACGAGTACCAATATTATTAGAGAAAATGGATAATACAATACAATTTGAATTGAAATTTTTAATGACTAGTGTTTGAAGAAGTTTACGAAGAATACGGTGGGGGTTATAATCCTGTATAAAATTCTATAAAATGAGAACACTAGGCGATATCGAATATATGAAATACCAGCGTAATTTATTACGCTCCGATAAAAACGTTACATTTCCAATATTATACCGGCAATTATGTCAACTATACAAGAGGCAAATACGAACATTAAGACAGATAATGCGTATCGGATATGAAACTAAGGCGTATTATACAAAAATTTTAAAACCCAACGATTCGTTTACGAACGTACATTTCTACGATATCGCTTATAAATTTATATTGTAATCACAACACCAAGCAGACGACAATGTTTCACTTACACGTGTTATAAACACGCAAATTATGTGTCCTACCTTACACGTATATTAAGTGTCCATTTTATAGAGAGATTACACGATTACGTCTTCCGATGAAACATAAACACACTAATATATACTACACACACGTGGGTGTGTATTACACAACCCGCTATCGATATTCCGGAATGAAACATAAACACACTGAATAATATACTACACACACGTGGGTGTGTATTACACAACCCGCTATCGATATTCCGGAAGTATTTCTTACATTGTGATTGGTTGGCATGTTTTTTATTTTTTTAATTTTACTTTTAATAATTTAGAACGTT
>CM055276.1:11087130-11104580 GCA_029237695.1 Conchocele bisecta | reverse complement strand
AAGAAGAACTCTCAATTTTCTCAACTAACTCGTTCCATATTGTCATAGAAGACGGTATACATTATTTTCGAGTACATTTCTGTTCGTCTGGCTAATGCAATAAAATTGCTCCAATTACGCAATTCATATGGACTACTTGCTCGACAAGTTGTGGTAATAATTCGCGTAGACATGTTGGAAGCTTACCTGCCTTTTTCTATATACGAGAACTATCATTTGTATTTTTCTTCGTTCCGATAGTGATACCCATCAAATTTCTTGGACGAGTCTATTAATTGAGACTGAACGGGTTAGACCGGTAACTTTACCGCCTATGTAAATACGTTCAATTTCTAGATATATTCTACTAGTTGAATTAACTCAGTAACCATGATTGCAGAAAAAAAACCTAGCGAGCTCAATGCTAGTTATTTGTCAGTACTATAAACATAGTTTTACCAAATTGTTTTCGGCTGACGGATAGTTAAACTTGTATTCATCAATACCATAATAAATGCGCAATAACATTATGATTTAGTAATCTGTTTTATTAATCATCATTTTCCGGGCATATCTGACATCCTGTGTCTTTAAAGTACTGATAACGTTTGTTATTGCTGTCTCGTCCGTAGCGCGTAAAATTCATTTTATATGATGTACATGTAATATATGCATGTATATACTGTCCACGCATTGTAACGGACAGCAACAGTATCAATACGTGTTGTCCCTGTCGTACATTGAGTTAATGTTGTTGTTTGGTTCATGGCCATACTAGTAGTCTGCAAAATGTAATGGAATGGACTGGTGCTTAACGGCCCATTCACACAAAATAGTATCAATTAGTGCCAAGCATGGTAGATGATATAATGTGGCAAATGAAATAAAAGTATACCATGGTACGAGTGTCAGGCCAGCTACCAAATAACGAGATGATTAGATAAATTTAAAAATTGTACGATCAATTAAAATATGCATACATCGAGTTAATGTTGTTGTTTGGTTCATGGCCATACTAGTAGTCTGCAAAATGGAATGGAATGGAGTGGTGCTTAACGGCCCACCATTTTGTTTAAATATACTAATTATTACGGATTTCTCGAATAGTCAAATTTCTCGAATTTGAGCGCAGCGCACCGAGAAAGCGTGCTCATGAAATTGCATAATCAAATAATACAGAATGCACGCCGCTTAACCGGCATAGATGTGCATGCTGACCAACGTCTACATCGCACACAACATTGCAGCATGGTGTTAATATACGGTTTCCAACGACCAATCGCACGCAATCTTGACAATTATTTGCCCCCACCGTTGCTAGTCACAGATTTCCGCGGATCCACGACTGTTGCCTGAGACTTTGCGTCAGAGACTAAGTAAGTCACGTCTCTATAGGACACTTAATTACTATATCCGTTGAATTGTGAATCAATGGTCCTTTTGTGCAGAACATTGTGCATTATTATGAGTGTTTCAACGATCGTAAATACGTATATAATTCATATCATAGAGGATTGGGAGTGGATCCGTTGTTTGTAGTATATTTTATCATTGGCGTCATAGTGGAATGCGTATATTTCAGCTACAGCGACACCTCTCAAAACAGGACACCAAGCAAATAATTATGTGATTTTATTTTGTTTCTTGGTCATTTACCTCAAGTGATAATGTCTGTTCATGATCGCATATCACACGACTGTGGCTCAGAACGATCAAATGCCTGATTTACAGTGAAACCTCTCTAAACCGGACGCCAACAGGATCTGCACTGATCGCCATTCAGTCAGCGAAACCCCTGGCCTTCTTCTAATAATCGGCATAGGTCATCGCAGCCACAATTGAGCATTAACGCTTCGCGAGCAAGCGGGAGTGTCCATAACGATGCACCATATAATAGGTCTATTGCGGTTACTGGCTGCATTTTGTTGAATATAATTGTGACTTTCACGAGAAAACGGTCATAATCGAGATTTTACGGAGCCCCGCAGTGGACATGGATTTTTTTGTTTTTATGAATTCGTTCCGACGAAATAACAATTCGTTCCCACAATTTAACAATTCGTTCCCACGATTTAACAATTCGTTCCCACGATTTAAACAATTCGTTCCTATGATACAACAATTCGTCCCCACGAAGAGTCCTAATTTTTGTCATCGACGCTATCTCGCGAATTGAGAATGTCTATAAAGTACGGTTCGAATCGAGATGTCCCGACTACGGACATAATCCTCTCTTTGAAATATTCTATACAATGTTTTGATAAATCCCGTATCAATATGATTATCGGTCACTTAAGACGTATTGAAATCGAAACCGGCTCCCTACGGCCATAAAGCGGAGAATTTGTTGGCTAGTTAGTCAACGAATCGATAGCGCCTATGTCGGGACGACGCGGTATATCGAAAGGGTATAATATCGATTCCTAGTCGACACGTACCGCTAACGGAATACATCTTGCTGCTTGTAATTTAAATATATATACTTTTCTCTATATATAACCCGCGACGCTATCTCGAGTATATCCGAATGAGAATGTCTATAAAGTAGGACTTCTGCTATATCGGCGAAGCCTCTATCGAGAATGATTTAATCTCGGGAAAAGTACCGTATTTATAGCTATTAGGTCGTCAGTTAATTAAACGTGTTTGAACATGTCGAGACTTGTTATTAAAGCTAAATACAAATATGTTTCTAGCCAATAACGCGAATATTAACCCATTGTGATATTTTAAATATCCCGGCATCAACGGTATCGATCCGTATATCGAATACGGGTAGTTAAATTGTCGTCCGCTATTAACGGGTATAATACGGGTGAACGCCCTTATCGGTTTGTTTCCCTGTACCGACCGATACGGTTAATTTACTATATACGTGTACCTCCTCCTCCCTGGCACAACCCTTTACGCGGGGAGATGGTACCTATAGTAACACCCCGTTCGCTGCCCGCGAAACGTTCGAGCGTTACGTCACCGAACACGCGGACGGACGGACGAACGGACAATTACCGACGAATACGCGCGCGTATATTTCGAGGTATACGGCGGTCTATAGAGGATCGTAAGACCCCTTTTCGCGGGAATCGATAACGGTAAGGGAAGTCGTATTACCCCCATGATCGAGAACGATAACTCTCAACGATCGTAAGACCCCTTTTCGCGGGAATCGGTAACGGTAAGGGAAGACGTATTACCTCCAAGGACCAAGAACGATAACTCTCGCATACCCTAGATATTCGAGTTATCGATTAGTAGATCCCCATACGTTTACGTTGTATTTTAATCCCAATCCCTGGCTGCGGCTGCATCGTAGATTGAAATGCTCCGTTCTCACTACGACCTTGACCAACTTTTCTCGAAATATAGGTAACCTCCATCAAAACTTGGAGGTACATACAAATTTGTATATATCTCTTGATACATTAGTCGGATGTTTGCCAAACTTCATGAATAGCTTCCTTACACTGAACCAACACTGGGTCATTCAGGTGACAATTAACTACTTCAATCGAAAGATAGGGTCACATACGTCAAAATTTGGACGTACATTCAAATTTTGTACATCTCGTCATAAGTTAGTTGGATGGTCGCAAAACTCTATCAGTAGCTTTATTACATTAATAGCTAACCATCCTGGGTCATTCGGTGACCTGGACATATTTTTTTGGAGATATAGGGCATGTCCATCGAAATGTTGGATGTATGTCCAAATTTCACAATCCTCTTGTGTCGATCAGATATCTGCCAAAGTTCATTAGTAGCTTCCTTACATTGATACCTTCAGGGTCATTCAGATGACTGATGTGAAAATTCAGTGAGATTATCTCGGAAGTACGTTTTCACGCATCTATAGAAATAAAAAACGCCACCGCTAAAATGTGTTAAAAGTTGCACAAACATGTAAAAGTGGGTGGGTGGGTGAGAGCATGCGATCGGTAATTATTTGCTTGTTTGTTTGTTTGTTTGTTTATTAGTGTTTAACGGTGTTAAAGTGGGTTCGATCCCATTTTAACCTGCTGTATTGTGGGGGGGATCCCAAAATCAGAACGTATTATTTACATCGAGGATAAATATACACAGCCCTGAAATTAGAATAACCTGACCTGGTGCCAGGTCCATACCACACCAGTCACTTGGCCCCTTCCCCTAAAATAGGATTACGAATACTCATAATACTCACATAAGGGGTATAACCAGATTCAACTGTCACATACAAAATTGCCAAAGACGTATGTGAGGGCCAAAACAGATCTCCAGTCGGGATTCTGGTAAGGAATAACCCCAATCATTAAATTACCCATCGCGTGCTCCCACCTGCCACCCACGATCGGTAATTAAATGATCGGGATTCATCCTTACCGGAATCCCGACCAGAGCCGTGGTTTGGCCCTCATGTACGTCTGGCTTTCTTGTTTGCAAGAGTTGAATCTGGTTATACCAAAATAGCTGTTGACAGGCCGTTTTGACCCCATTAAATAAATAAATCTGATTAATCACTTCTCTGCATATCCGAGACCCAGTGCCTTTTAAAGTCGCTCGGAAGGGATGGATTGTGGCCTAGGAGTTAGAACACTTGACGTCCAATCCGGAGGTTGTGGGTTCAAACCTCGCCTTAGGCCTCAAAATTCTTTCAGAATATTTTCCATCTCACTGGTCTGTCGGATGAGACTTTAAACTGTCGTCCTGTCTCTATATGACACTGGCTGTTAGTGGGACGTTAAACCCATTCACTTTCACTTTAAAGTCGCTCGCTATACAATGTATGTGGATACAAACATCAGAAAGTATTGTTCCATTTATTGAGATACAATCATTACATTTATGACATGAAAATCAAATAATATGTATATCAATATAATTATGTAACCATTGATCAGATATGTGTCTGTGACTGGAGAAATTGGGCTTCTCAGTTTGGCGACCAGTATAAATCCAGGTCGCAATTCCATCACTGAAACATGGGTGGAAGACTCGGACCTAAGACCCAATACTTGGCTCATTTGGAAAACGTTACCCCACCCACCCAATTCCATACACTATACATTACAGACTTCATGCTATAATGTATAGTGTATGGAAATGGGTGAGTGGTGTAACAGAAAGGCTGTAAGGTATAGTGTATTGAAATGGGTGGGTGGGGTAACGTTTTACAAATGAGACAAGTATTGGGTCCTAGGTCCGAGTCTTCCACCTGTGCACTGAAACACCAGTCCTGCTTCTAGCAAGCAATATAAATCATTACAGGCTACACGAGGGTGAATTTGATCACGAGCTACACTATTCACAAATATACCTTACTGTACATTGGCAACAAATGTCATAAGCCCCATTTCTCCAATCACCACCAGCCAATAGCAAGATGCTGTGTCTAGCATAATTTATAGCATAATTAGTAATACAATCATAACAAGATATTTAGCACTCGTGAATGTAACCTTCAAAAACCAACGTAACTTTCTAAGTCATTTGACCTTGAGCACAGATACCGCATGGGTGGGCTATGAAATGAAATTATGGATGATGACAAATAAGTATATGAAGTTTGAAGCCAATTCAACTTGTGATAACCGATGGTAGGTAGCCGAAAACTTAAATTCAAATCTCGGACGAACAGGGTGGCGACTTTAATATGTACTCCAAATTATTTTTCGAGGAGCATAATAAATTAATCACAGAAGAGCTAGCAACTTGGGTACAGTGAAAACTGATTAATACGACACCGGGGTATACCACAATGCTTATTCCGACACAGTCAAAAAGTCCCGTCAAACGCCCATTCGTTTCCATGTTAAATAGTTAACGTATTCCGAAACCTGCTACTTCCGTAATCCGACACACTTTCATCAATTAGTGCTTAACTCTTTGCATGCTAGCGGTGAAAATATCCGCCAAACGAATTAGAAGTATATGTTTTATTTCCTCAGGACTCAATTCTAATGAAATTCCAAGACATATTCATGATATTTACAAGGAGAAATAATAGAAAATATGAATTTTTGTCCGCTAGTTTTTAACTATTTATAGCCCACAAGTTTCCCAGCATGCAAAGAGTTAAAAACGCCTGTGTAAACCTGTAATGTGGTTCACGTTTCTGCTTACTACAGCTACTATAACCTCTTAAGACATGAAAAATCTCCAGATTTTCGTCAGATATATAAATGTCCATGACGATAACATGCCCCAACGCACAGATATTTTTCTGACGCGGCGATATCTGAGAACCAAAGTACTTTTTTTATGGTCGATTGTAGTTTGGGTACATTTTAAAGGTGTTTCCCAAAACAAATGGTGTCCCAATATTTAGGATTACTATGGCCATATTAAAAATGTCAATTTAATCTAAAACTGTGTTCATTCTTGACAACCAGTGTAGACTCTGACCAGCCTGTGCATCGCTCATTCTTCTTAATTAATCAACGATTAATCTAGAACAGAGCACGTGGACAGTTCGTTCCCAAATATAGGCAGATCTGTAGCCTATTTCACCAACATTGCAAAGTATACTTATCTAGCAAAGTATACTTTGAGGGAGTAATCATTTATTTTTCCTGAAATGCATTATTTCATATAGAACTAACGACTGCATATATTTGATGATTAAAAGTATGCAAAATTATTATCTGAATTTATTACATTATCACAGCCAAAATGGCTGTGATAATGTAATAAATTCAGTACATTTTGGCTGTGATAATGTAATAAATTCAGTATAATAAAAATTAATAAATTTATCCTAAAATTGAAATTTTCTCCCTCAAAGTATACTTTGCTAGAAAACATAGGCAGATCTGGGATCACAATGGTGCCAGAAATGAAATAAAGATTTCAAATTAAATGCATATTTTACATTTATAAATGTATTATTGATTGTCTTCCTTACTAAATAGGAATACATAAATGATGAAAACAAAATTAATTTTTTTAAAATTCCCTTATTTGAGCTACAAAAAGCACACAGTTTGCTTTTTGCAGCTCAACTAAGTACATTTTCAACTTATTACAGTATTTTCACTACTCGATTTTAAAATCAATGTGTATTTTCGCATTGTGTGAGTATTTTGTACTCCCACTTTTGATAATCAATGCATATTCTGCTAAAATAAATGAGTAAAATACGCCAATACGCACACACCTTATCTGGAGCTCTCAACAAAGTGTCCCAATGTTTAGGGTTGTACAGGTTTATCATGGTAACACTGTATTTGGATAATCCGGTTTTGGGAAACCCCCGTTTTATAGGTCTGTCCCAAAACAAATGGTTTTCAAAAATTTAGTGTTACAGTGGAACCTCTCCAAACCAGGGGCCCGTTTCACTAAACTTCGTAAGACTAAAATATTCGTAAGTGCAAATTTAGGATTGTCTGGAAATTTCAATTGATGGATTTATATTTATTGAGCATAGGCTGCATATGCAGCCTATGCTCAATAAATGTAAATCCAATAATTGTTTTCAAGAAAACAAAAGAAAACAATGTTAATGTGAAATTTAAAGACTATCATAATTTTGCACTTACGAACATTTTAGTCGTACGAAGTTTAGTGAAACGGCCTCCAGACACGCTGGGGAGCTCCCGATAGGGTGTCAGGTTTGGAGATATTCCACTGTCAAACATGTGAGCACTTCTTGACACATTCTATTTTTTGGCAATCATGAAACGTCACTGCAATCAGAGATACATAACAGTGAAACATATGTAAATTAAACATCTATATTTCCCCCGAGTGTCCAGTTTAGAGGGATTCCACTGCATTAAATTTTGTTAAATTATTGAATGTCTCAAACTCGTCCCGGCTACAACTTGGACTGCTCCTGGAAGAGTGTGCCCAGTTTCTGTGCCAGCATGATGTTTCCTTGTAACTTCAGCTTGCCGGACATAAACGCCTGAAACAACAAGTATAGACTATAAACATAGGTTGAAGTAATGGAACGAGGTCTATAATACATTAAATATGCCTAAAAGCATCAATAAATGAAAAAAATAAGCTAAATTTCTTTTTTACTCCCTCCATATAGACTTAAATCTATATGGAAGGAGTAAAAAAATTGTTTAACTTATTTTCTTTTCATTTATTGATGCTTTTAGGCATATTTAATGTACTTATAGACCTCGGTCCATTACTTTCAACCTGTGACTACAATAGAGAATATTGAAAAAATCCATGAATGGTCGCCTGTACAACGCCCTCTCTGTAAAAAACACTATTTTTGTTATATACCTACCCATGAAATACATAGCTATACGATAAATAAAATCATATACCATATTTATTCTAATAAACGCCCCCGGGCTATGCAATTCGTGGGGATCAAAACATGGAAAGTAGGATCAAAATATATTTGTTTGTTTATTGGTGTTTAACGGCCTATCAACAGCTACGGTCATGTAAGGCCGGGCAAACGGGTTCCATACCGTTTTAACCTGCTGCATGGGGGGGGGGGGATCTCAAAATCAGAACAGAATATTTACATAGAAAAAAAATAGATTCAGCCCTGAAATTAGAATAACCTGACCTGGTGCCAGGTCCATACCACACCAAAGAAGTCACTTGGCCCCTTCCCCTAAAATACTCACATAAGGGGTATAACCAGATTCAACTGTCACATACAAAATGCCAAAGACGTATGTGAGGGCCAAACCAGGTCTTCAGTCGGGATTGCGCTAATGATAAACACCGATCGTTAAATTACCCATCGCATTCAAAATGTGTTATTTTCACATACAAAAGCCATTTAAAACAATTTTTTAACATAGCTTTTGTATGTGAAAATAACATATTTAGAACGAAATCAACACAATTTCAGATATCAATTTTGGTACAAAGTCACGTGAATCTGTTACTAGAATATGTCATCAGCAATGTCACATTGACCTTCCGCTAATTCCAAAAGTTCACCACATGGCTGATGGCTGAGAAAGAGAGAAGTACGTACGGATTGTCCATCGAGTTTTCCAGCCACAAGTTGCATGAAGTCATCATCAGAGATGATCACCGTACATTCAGCCTTTCCGCTCTGCGGGTCGCCGCGATATATTGCACCTTGTCCAGTCTTCATGTCCGTCGCTGCAATGGTAAACTTTGTATACAGGTCCAGTTCTGTGTACTTTAACTCGGGTAGTTGGCTTTGCCGATACTGAGCACAACGCTGCCTTGACCAATCAAATTTACTGAGAATGACTATGTGATCTCAAAAACTAGAGCAAGTGAGCAGAGGCTCACGGATACCCCCGGCCACCGCCTGGACAAATAAACAAAAACTTTAACACAAATTTCTAAGTAATTTGTATATGAAGTTTGAAGTCTGACTTACCGTTGCAGAGGCCGCACGGGTGTGGTATGGAATGAAAATATGGATGATGATAAGGAACTATATGAAGTTTGAGGTCAATCCGAGTTACCGTTACAGAGATAATACGTTAACGCAAATAGGACGGACGGATACCCCTCGACATACTTCATATGCCGGGGTATAATCAGTATTATAATGGTAAAATGGTGGGAAACTAAATTTATTAACAACAATTGTATTAACACATTGGGAAACCATAGATACAATTATAGTGTTACCAGAAAGAAAACTATAAAAAAAAAATAGCAGATGAGAAAATTTGGATTAACCGCTACCATTCAAACATTGTGTGGTAATTCTGTGAACCAATTGTAACTTACTCCACTTGGCCGCCTCCTTGCCACCCTGTGTGATCACCCAACCAAACACGGCCCCAATCTTCTTCACCATTGCAGGGTTACCGGATAGTCGCTTCGTCATCTCGTCAAACACTGCGTCGCTCTTCAGGCCTCCGCCGCCGCCGCTGGGCTATTTATAGAAAACCAAAGCCTGATAATACTTATAAATAATGTCCATTTCATACTCATTTCAATATTTTATTGGTCAAGTCTGAGCTGTGCTCAGTCTTATAAATAATGTCCATTTCATACTCTAAATCAGGATATTTTATTGGTCAAGGCTGAGCTGTGCTCAGTCTTGACCAATAAAATATCCTGATTTACAGTACAGATTTCGAGAATGTGCTCAGAAAGTTTTATAAACACATGACATGGTGGTTATAAAACTTTCAAGAATGTTGTCACATCTCATACACAAACTCGGTAACTTTGATGTGTCATGGCAAATCACATAATACACTAAAAGTTATGGTAAAAAATTAATTATTGTTGTAAAGAAAGCATAGAAATAAAAAGTAAACTAGAGCAGCTTGAGCTGCATCAACGGTTTGAGCCTCAAACATTGATTTCATGTGTAACTAAGCTTTAGCCCAAGGTGTAAACTATCGGTTACAAAAATAATTTCTGAAGTTTTAGAATGAACAGTCCAACATTATTGTGTTCGCATCATCACACCAATGTGGGGCCGGTTAGCTTAGAGGTAGAGCGATGGACTCGGAGCGAGGGATACCGGGTTCGATCCTCAGCCAAATAAAGTTTTAGCTCTAAAGGACTGAAATATCGACTACAGCAAAAAACAATTGAAATCGAATGATAAATAACGAAGCTGACGTCACATCCGTTTGCTCTATTTTGAAAACTTGAAAAAATACGTTCATCTTTGACATCGAATAGAGCCGTAAGTAGTCAAGATATAGCTCTGAAAATTATCATCTTTCATGCGGCTGACACTCCCCTATCACCCTGGCAAGAAATTATGTTGCTGACAGTACTGTACAAATTGGAAAAAGTTTGTAAAGACCACCCGTTATCAGCCGAAATTCGGCAAAATCGTTGAAAAGTATGTACATTTTTCAAATTCAAATGCATATAGATCTTTTATTTGAGCACATAGCTGAAAACTGTCAGCGAATTTGAGATAGAGAATTTTATCAGCTTTCCAATGCAAAAAGAAATCTTGAAATCGGTTGGAAAATAAGGAAGTTATAGGAAAGTATGACGTCACTTCCGTTTTTCGTGGAAAAGTTAGCATTTTAAAAGATCTGAAAATAATCTTTGAGTCTCTGCTCACACTTGATCCGAATCGGTATGCAAAATTTGAAGTCGATCCGACCAGCGGTTTGGTGTAGATGGAGGGAGCCCGTAAATCAGCGGATGATTATTTTTCGATAGTTATCGCCCTTAAATGGCAGTTTACGCCATTTGTAAATACACCTAATAAAACGGAAATATGCAATATTCCGCCAGTGAAGTTTTCGTTTGTTTTTCACCATAGGCCGGGCACAAAGCGGGAAAGTTTTAGCTAAAGGACTGAAATATCGACCGCAGCAAGAAATTTTGTTTTAAATCTGTTGATAATTAACGAAGCTGACGTCACATCCGTTTGCTCTATTTTGAAAACTTGAAAAAAAGACGTTCATCTTTGACATCCAATAGAACCGGAAGTAGTCAAGATAGAGCTCTGAAAATTATCATCTTTTATGCGCCTGGAACACTCCCCTATCACACTGGCAAGAAATTATGTTGCTGACATTACTGTACAAATTGGAAAACGTTTGTAAAGACCACCCGTTATCAGCCGAAATTTCGGCAAAAATTCGGCAAAATCGTGAAAATGTATGTACATTTTTAAACTTCAAATGCCTATAGCTCTCTTATTTGACCAGATAGCCGAGAATTGTCAGCGAGATTGAGATAGAGAATTTTGTCAGCTTTCCAATACAAAACGAATTTTTGAAATCGGTTGGAAAATAAGGAAGTTATAGAAAGTTATAGAAAATATGACGTCACTTCCGGTTTCGTGGAAAGTGGCATTAAGATATTTCTGAAAATCTCTGAGTCTCTGCTCACACATGATCCGAATCGGCATGCAAAATTTTAAGTCAATCCGACCAGCGGTTTGGGCTGTAGACTGAAAGGCTGAATAAAAAAAAAAAAAAAAAAAAAACCAACGAATACAATAGATTTTCGGCGCAGCTGAAAGCCGCCTCAAACCTAATGATTACAATTACATTTGTTCAGCATAAATGACCAGAGCAAAGCAATATAATGCCCCAAACCACACACACACATACACAATTGATATAGTGAAAGGGGAAATAATGATGACATTTACACAACTGTGATGTCTTACCTGGGAGACATGTATGTCCACCTCTGCCCCCTCGTACAAGTCGATGTAGGCCCCTGACAGAGCAACATTCCCAGTCTCCACCACCTATCAACAGAAGAGCTACCTCTGACATGGTGGAATGTGAAAGAATGCGATGTATAGAATACCACATGTTTTTTTTATATCAATTTTATCATTCAAGGCTCATAAACAATTGGAACTGTGAGGCTCACAGAGGAATTCCTGCTATTTCCAAGTCAAGTCTTTTTATATCAAGTTAGGAAATGCGTGTTAATTCCGAGGCTCACCGAGAACTCCTACAATTTCCGAGCCGAGTCTATCAAAATACACTGGCACAAAATTCTATTGATCAAGTATTATTTATCCCGTCAATACAGTTTGTATGTGCCGTGAAACACGGTGCCGTGAAACATTTTTGATATCCTGTCAATACGACCTAATCACTGCGCATGAATATGCACGGTTGTCATACTAGTCGATTCTCTGATTTTGAGGATGCAGCTGGGGTTATTTTTTTGCATTTTAAAGCTATTTGTAGGTAATGGTGGGATAAATACAATAGTAGGTTAGTGCAGTGAATGGGAACAAAATATATGGCAAGGCTTAGGAAAATGGATGAGCGAGACTATTCTCTATATGACTGACAATTTCAACCAATGAGATTGTCCAATTTCGGGTCACATGATTGTGGACATATATGATATTCATCTGGATATCAGTCTCGGACTCGTTGCGCAAGACGAGTCTGAGAATGATATTCGAAATATGATATTCACCTTTACAAATGTGATATTCACCTGGAGGAGGTGAATATCACATTTCGAATAACACTCTCGGACTCTTCTCGCGCAACGAGACGAGTCGGAGACTGATATTCAGATATAGCAGCATGCACGTGTCACTGATCACACAACCAAAGCATGAGACATATCGTGCGTTATTGTATCATATACGTTATGTAATATGGGTCATATAATAAAATAATTATTGTCTTTTGAGTTGGAGTATACGATATTTACGAACCTTCAAACCGTCATATTCACCTCGGCCTTTGCATATATATTACGCTAGTGACTTTCCTCAGGTCCGTAAATATCGTAGACACCTCCTCAAGTGACAATAATTGTATAATGTGATGTATTTTTGTTATGTTGAAAAGAACAAAGACTTACTTACCTTAAAAACACTTTTGTTTTAATTTTGCTCCAATTCACCGTATTGTAAATATGAAATGAAACCTCCATATATGGACAATCACCACATTGGTGATGGAATTTAAAGAGAAACAGAAAAAAAATTGTTTTCCCAAATTTCATTCATTGAATGTGCACACTGAATGGGCCCCTGGTTAATACAGAAAGTGAAAGTGAATGGGTTTAACGTCCCAACAACAGCTAAGGTCATATAGAGACCACAGTTTAAAGGTACATGCCCACTCAGTAGGCACAAAATGTTCTTTATAGGAATTAAATAGTGTATAATTGTGTCACAATTCCACCAGTTCTAAAACTTAGGAGGGCAAGCTATACAGATACATTTGTATAATAATTTAGTAATATTTATTTTACTGATAGTGACGCGCGATGCTATCAGGCTATTTTCATATGCAAATGAGGCATGATATTTTTTAATTATTTATACTAATTAAATGCGTCACCTGAAAAAACTAGACTTGTCAGCAAGCGAGGCTTACGGAATACCCCTGCATGGGCCCATCTGCCCCTAAATATGTAAGGAAATAGAAGTTATAATATTTCTCAGATGTTAAGTTTTGTAAAGAGACTAAGTATTTGACCTTGACCTTGGGATCAGTGGGGATTGGACGGTCGTGGATTTTGCACAGCATGGTAGTAGAGCCTTGCAGGAATGCATGTGTGAAATATTAAGCATTTTAGATGAAGGAAATAGAAGTTATAACAATATTTCTCTGATGTTAAGCTTTGTAAAGAGACTAAGTATTTGACCTTGACCTTGGGATCAGCAGGTGTTGGACGGTCGTGGATTTTGCACAGCATGGTAGTAGAGCCTTACAGGAATGCATGTGTGAAATATTGTGTGGACAACCTGACTCCAGTACACCCACCCACAACTCGTTGCGGGGGGTATAATAATATTTTCGACAGATTATAAAGTATGATCATTGTACATAAAAAAATAAATACAGAGAATAAATAGTAATGTACGTTAAAATTTAAGGAAACACGGTTATCGCCCCTGATATCAGTGTGGAAATTTACGTCCGATATAAAATGTATAATAATGCCAATCAATAGGTGGGGTAATGTTGAATGAATGTTTATATTGCCAGAAAATCTCTGATGATGTTTCTGATGTAAAGAACATGTTGTGCCTACCGAGTGGGTATGTACCTTTAATAAAGTCTCATCCGATAGACCAGTGGGATGGAAATACTATGAATGTATTTTTGATGCCCAAGGCGAATTTGAACCCACAACCCCCGGATTGGAAGTCATGAGTTCTAACCCCTAGGCCATAATCCATCCCTCTCTTGTTAAGAGACTTTCAAAAAGGAGATTACAACATTTACGACAAGTATAGACATAACTCAGCATTGTCCACATATGAGACACGCCATGGGATTTTGTACCTTCGGACATCTGCGTAATTTCATTAAATACATTTACAAAATTTAAAATATTTTTTCATGAATAGAGTCAAAAGTTGACAAAAATTTCAGAATACATATAATTCCGCATGTACTCTGAAATTTTTGTCAACTTTGACTCTCTATTCATAAAAAATATTGTAAATTTTGTAAACATTTCATGAAATATGCAGATGTCTGAAGGTACAAAATCACATGGCGTGTCTCGTATGAACTAAGATCCCTTTTCTCCGAGATGCATTTACCTTGGTCTGGAAGAAAACTCTGTTGCCGTCCTTCCACATGTCTGTCTGTAATGTTTCCCCAGGATATACAGGCTTGACAAACCGAACCTGAAGATCATTGACAGTCTATGTAGCGCTACGGGTAGCATGGCATAGTAACCATTTGGCTACTCAATGGCCATTGGGTTAATAGCAAAATTTCAGGAATTATTTGAAGTACTATGTCATAATTCCAGCACAAACATATTTACACAATTCCCTAACATTTGATTGGCCCGTAGCAAGTCTCTGTCCAAAATTTATATCCCAGTAAACTCCCACGCCGAACTACTTTCCGTAACCGTAAGGCGCAGTTAAAATAATTCTTAAGAAAACGAAAAATAAACACATTTTCTTGCTGAATTTATTTCAAATGCTGGAATTATAAGGAATGAATGGCCTTTTTGTGGAATTTATCGGGGATATAAACTTGGAAAAGTCGCGGGAATACTGGACGAGGCCTTCCGGCCTTCGTCCAGTATTCCCGCGACTTTTCCAAGTTTATACCCCGATAAATTCCACAAAAAGGCCATTCATTCATATAATACAAATATTGGAACAATGTAAACTAATATTGCCTTTTTATCCCTCGAACAGTTCATTTTGGCTACTAATTTCCAAATCCTATACATATACAGCCGGACCTCTGTGAATAGCCTGCACTGCAATATATATATTTACATTGTTTTACACATGCCAGCTTAATTCTGGCAAGCTAGAGAAGTTTGAAAATATAATGCTATGCAGTATCTGAGTTCTCCTTAACCCTTAGACCTCTATATATCTGAATGGTCCGCGATAATTTTTTGACTAAATTATTCCATGTACCGTTGTTTATAAAACAAGGAGAATTTTTTGATAATAACGAAGACTGCAGATCCTGATGAGACGGCCCCTTACAAGGAATGTACTGTTGGAGAGAGAAAATAAATTCATGGATAGGCAATTTCTCACCTTAATAGCCTTAATCTTGGTCACGTCATTGCTTGCAAACTTCTTCAGTACATGCCGTGTTGAATAACCGAAACTGCACATTCCATGTAGAATGGGTTTATCAAACCCTGCATATAAACAATAATATTACAAACGATTATGTGATTTAACATCTTCCATACTTGGCATGTTGAAAAACCAAAACTACACATTCTGAGTGGAATGGGTTAATAAAGCCTGAAGATAAACATGATAAACAACACTACTTATGTGACCTAACATCTTAAAGTCATGACATGCTGAATAGCCGGAATTACATATTCTGTGTAGAATGGGTTTATCGAACACTGATAGTACATGATACAATGTGCTTTAAAATGATTCTCATGATTTATTCCAGAAATCACTTATTAGGAGTACAAATGACTTCGTAGAGCGAGCTTTTGTGAACAGTATATCCTCGTATCTAGTTTATGAAAATTACCATCACCAGAAATGTCAAAATTATTATAACCATGCATTAAGCATGGTTATAATAATTTTGACATTTCTGGTGATGGTAATTTTCATAAACTAAGCATGGTTATAATAATTTTTACATTTCTGGTGATGGTAATTTTCATAAACTAGATCCGAGGATTTTATAGATCCGAGGATATGTTCACAAAAGCTCAAGTTTTCACCTGTATATCCTAATCAACAAACACTATCACCATGATAATATATTTTCATATCACAAATAATTGTCTTTCAAAATAGCAAGCAGAGAGGGCCCTGATAAGATATACAAGCTGAACTAGGATACACTGGTTCTATGGACTATAAACATGATTTTCTCATGGAAAGTCATATCAGAGCTCCAGATAAGCTGCGTATTTGCTTATATACCCAATTAAAATTGCCAAAAACCCAATTGAAATTAGAAGTATCAATTAGCGAGTATCAAATAGCAATAACAATTTCGTGGTACCTTTATCATGCTGTAGAAAACAATAAACAGACCACAAATATAGCATATTTTTATTCTTTTCCATGAAAACACATCTTGGTATTTCATTAGAATTGTCTCCAATGAGACAATTCTAATGAAATGCCAATACATGTTTTCATTTCGAAGCAAACCATTCAATAATTGCTGTCTGTTGATGTGTAAACAGTAGTGTGATTTTATTTTACCCAATTAAAATTTTGAAATACCCAATTGCTTCAGAAATGATTGAGTGAAAATACTCAATTACTAATTCCTTATCTGGAGCCCTGCATATACAAACTATATATGACCCATCACTTAAAGTTGGGGTCCCATCTAGTAGGCATAAAATGTTCTTTATAGAAATTACATAAGTGTAAAATTGTGTAACCAGTTTTAAAAATTACGAGTGCCTGTTATACAGATATAATCATTTAGTAATACATATTTTACTGGTAATGACTCGCAGCGGTATCAGGCTATTTTCATATGCAAATGAGGCAGGACATTTTTAAATTATTTATACCAATTATATGTGTCACTTGAAAAAAAATATTTTTATCAACAGATTAAACAGTATGATCATTTCACGTTTGACATAAAAAGTATAATAATGCCAAATTGCCAATTAATATGTTG
>CM055276.1:11044898-11086630 GCA_029237695.1 Conchocele bisecta | reverse complement strand
AAATGGACTCAAACACGAAAACTTAACATTGATTGTGGACGCTGCACGCCCGCCCGCCCGCCCGCCCGCCCGCCAACTTTCGCCAATCCAATAGCCTGGATTTTTTTTCGAAAAACCTGGCTAAAAATTCACTTAATTGACCACTGTTTGCCTTTTGCAACTCAACTAAATATAACAGTATTTTCACAACTCAATTTGAAAATCAAGGAATATTTTCACATGGATGCGATTATTTTGTACCTGATCTATACTTGTCTTTTCGGCCATGCTGGCATCTGGTGCACGTTTGGGTGGATCTGCAGTAGGCCGGATACAGTCAGAGGTGCGAGCACCACCAAACTTGCCCGCACCTACCACAAACGTGGAAAACTGGTTGAAGGCCACTTTCTCCTGCTTCTCATTGAAAGTATCCACTGAAATTAGAATTATATTAACCCTTTCACCCCTAATAACTAGAATGGACTATGATATGTAAATTTTGCAACCAATCCAAATGTCACAAAATGGTTTTCAGACTAGTCCATTTATGAAAACGGGTGTTTTGGTCTCAAAAATATGACTACTTGTAAACAAGAAACGAGGCAAAGGCTTTTCGAAGGCCAGGTTTTTTCCAAGCATGGACACTTGGATAACATAATTATACCCACTTTTTGTAGACTAGATGGCCGTGGCCTGCATGTCGCGCCTTGGGGCGAGGCATGGATACAAAAAAATTAGATATAGTAGATGGAAAAACTTTAACGAACTTTAACCGGACACACACGTGGACGGGAGGACGGACGGACGGACGGACGGCGGAAACGGACGGAGGCGGACGGACACACTGGGGTAGTTGTGTGCAATGTTTGTGTGCAACAAATTTTACTTCTGTGTCATTCAGTGTTACGCAGGACTACATCTAAGCGTATATCCTCGGAGTACAGATTCGTAAAACCAGACAAGTTGAGATTTGGCGGATGTAACTCCTCATGTCCATGACCCTAATGCATCCAAATGAGAGAGTGTCCAAACTTATTCTGTTGCGAGCGGGATTGGACACTTTATAGATATGACGTAAGTAATTTGACTTTAACGACCCTTGTACAGGATCCGGACACACGGACGGTACGGTACGGACGGACGGACGGACGGACGGACGGACGGACGGACGGACGGAGACAAGGTTAACACTAAATGCCCCCTCCACGATAGTAACCCCTCCATAATAAAAATTAAAACAAAGTTCATAATTAGTATGACAATTGTACAGGTATATTAGCCAAAATGGCTTGTGATAATGTAATAAATTCAGTATAATAAAAATTTATCCTTAACTTGAAAATTTCTCCCTCAAAGTATACTTAGGCTACTGAAGTGAACAAAGGTGGTCCTAAGTGCCAAAAGTTCAGTATGTCAATACACCTTGGTATCCTACCTTCTATAAGTATAACGGCGCCAGAGCCTTTATCTAACACGTCAGCTACTCTGGCAGTGGATGTCAACGTGCCACTCGGCTCAAACTGTTTGAACAATTCCATGTATTGCTCGCCATGCAAAATCTGAAAGATATAAGGATCATTGAATTACCAGCTAGGGAAAAATGAGTTAGAAAAATTGGTCAACATAGTTTGCCATATTGAAAAACATTCCAAATGTGTAAAAACTGAGTTTGACTTTAAAGTGGAAGTAAATAGACAGATAAACTTCAAAATATATTTTGTAAACTAATACTGACAATATAAACCACATGCAGAAAACCACATCCAAAACTTTTAAGTCATTTGACCTCGACATAGGGGCACAGAGGCCACATGAGTGGGACACAGAATGCATATATGGATGATGACCAATAAGCATACAAAGTTTCAAGCAAATCTGACTTACGGTTACAGAGATAGTAGGTATTTGAAAACTTGACCTTGGGCACAGGGGCCGCATGAGTGGGATACAGCATGAATATATGGATGATGACTAATAAGCATATGAAGTTTTAAGTCAATGTGACTTAGGACTGAAGAGATATAAGGTATTTAAAAACTTTAACGCAGATTTCGGATGGATGGACGGACACACGGACACCCGGACGTCATTGTGATCACTATGTCTCGCTTTCCGCAAGCGGGCTAGACAAAAATTGCATGAATGTGATTACCACCAACACAGACCCATATCAGTGTGCAAATCTCTACAGACATGCATATGCATGTAGATATATACCTGTAGTTATTTTTATTGAAGAACATTTGCCATTTCTGACTGAGTATGGAAATAGACTACCAGTAGTAACTGATCACAAATCAATCAACATACGGTAGATGTATGAAATGAATCATTATCCAAATAAAATTGACTATGTATATACCTTTGTGGGGTCAATTTTGAGGCCTGGCATTCCACTACCAAATAAGCCAAATGAAGTAGCCTGGGCAGGAACCACGGCAAAACTGGGCAGGACACAGAAGTCCGGGGATCCCTCAAACAAAAACTTCAAGTAATCTTCATCCTTGGTAGTGTAGCCAACTAAAATAGATTGACATTATCCTTGGACTCAAACACACCATACTGATGCAAATTTATCACACATATGGGCCGGTTTAGTTAAAGGTACATGCCCACTCAGTAGGCACCTTCAGTTCTTTACAGGAATTAAATAAGTGTATAATTGTGTCACTATTCCACCAGTTCTAAAAATTACGAGTGCCCGCTATAGAAATATAATCATTTAGAAATATGTATTTTACTGATAGTGACGCGCGGTGGTATCAGGCTAATTTCATACATATGCAAATGAGGCATGATATTTTTTAATTATTTATTCCAATTACATGCGTCACCTGAAAAAATAATAGTTTTGACAGATTATAAAGTATGATCATTGCACACCAAAACATAAATACAGAGAATAAATAGTAATGTCCGTTAACATTTTAAAGAAACACTGTTATCGCCCCTGATACCTGTGTGGAAATCTACGTCTGATATAAAATGTATAATAATGCCAATCAATATGTGGGGTAATGGTGAATGAATGTTTGTTTTGCCAGAAAATGTCATATCTACAGAATATACAAAATTATTTGTCTACCTAAATTATAACCTACTGGGTGGGTATGTACCTTTAATACTACATACACACTTTGTATACACTTGCAGATATCACTAGCAACAAATCACATTTCTTATGGAAAATATTACCGATTAAAGAAATAATTAGCAAAATATGACAATGAGCTATGCAAATAGATATACACTGTAGCTCATTGTCATATTTTGCTAATGATTTACATAACATCTGGGTCCAGAATAATGTACCGTACACTGACATGATTAGCCATACTCCAAGCCCAACAATTTATTTATTTACAGGTGTTTGACGGCCTGGCGACAGCTAAGATAATTTTAGGCCATGTTCATAGGGTCAAATCCATTATTCCGCCTGTACGGACTGGGGGGAAATCCCAAAATCAATTTACATAAATTAATAAATTAATGTTACATAATATATACATGTACTAGTGTTCAGCCCGGAAATTAGAATAACATGATCTGCTGCCAGGTCCACACCACGCCAGTCCCATTCGCTAAAAGTAATAGGACTAGCAATAATCTTACTACTATTACAATTGGTATATTTGATTTATTGTGTTTAATGGCTTGTCAACAGCTATGGTCATTTAAGGCCGTGCCAACAGGTTCAATCCCGCGTTTAACCTGCTGCATTTGGGGTAAAAGCTCACAATCGGGAATGGAATATTTACATTGAAAAGAATATATATTCAGCCATGAAATTAGAATAACCTGACCTGGTGCCAGGTCCATACCACACCAAAGTCACTTGACAATAGGATTAGGAATAATGATATTACTCTTTTATAAGTGGTATAACCAGATTCAACACATACAAGAATGCCAAAAGATGTACCTGATGGTCAAACCAGGTCTCCGGGCGTGATTCCGATAAGGATGAATCCCAATTGTTAAATTACTCATTGCATGCTCCAAACCAACCACTACTATAATGGGTAAAACCAGATACAATTATCAAGTAGATTGTAACAAGAAAGCCAAAATGTACCCAAAGATAAAATATTTCCTTATGTCATAATATGTTTCTGGACAAATACACCTTGTAATACATGGATTGTGAAATGTTTAATAGATCAATATGTATCAGTCATGAAATGTATTATTTAGATGTATGCATTCTAATTCGTCAATGGATGATGTATACATGTCTGCAAGATGCTGATCTGGGTCAGTGTTGGCCATCTTTTCTCACAAATGTCATAGGTCTATGCCTTCTACTAGAAGGCTTTTAGAGCAGGCACCATTAGCTATTTAGTCAATGTAATATTCCTAATGGAGGCCAGCAAATGATAAAGATGCCTATCGCTATATTTATAAAAATGTGTTGTCAATATTGTTGATCAAACCAGTGATTATAAAATTCTCCCAGTTACTGATTATTTTGTTTCATTCTTTCAACTGGCGAAATGGCTTCCTGTTGTATTAACCCTTAGACTGCTATCTTATTTATGTTGTTGTCTGCTGTTTATTTTCTGTTTTCCATTTTTATCATCAAAAACATGCTTTGACAGCACTTTAAAATGATTTACAACATGCTTTGACAGCACTTCAGAATCATTTCCATTGGAAATGGTTCTGAAGTGCTATCGAATCATATTTTATTGAAAAATAAGGCAATGTATAAAAGCAACAGCACACGACAATTGTTGTGAGTAGCGGTCTAAAGGTCAACGCCATTTATAATCCACGGATGTTACTACCATGATCATGAGTGTGATGAAAGTACCATGTATGAATTGCACGGCTGTTTTTTTCATGGGCATGCACGTGCCATGCATGGATGGTGTTTTAATGGTCAGAAATAAGTCTTGATTTAATAAGTAAAATGCAAAGATTATTAGTGTTAGCTGCAATAATACCATTTTAACAGAAACAGGTAATTGGTGTATATACATGTTGTGTCGTTTATCCTTGTAGTGCTCTACCTTTGTTGGGTCTATATTAAGGCCTGAACGCTTCAGCAGACCCCTTGAGCTAACATGTGCTGGGAGTACGGCAAAACCAGGCAGTACACAGAAATCTGCTGACCCTTCAAACAGGAACTTTAGATAGTCGCTGTCATTAGTCGTATAACCAACTACAATTATATCACATACAATAAGCAAGTGTATGGTAAATACAGACTAACATGCTAGTATTATAACTAAGATCAAACAACTAAAGCAAGTGAGCAGGGCTGACAGATACCACCGGCCGCCGTCTGGAAGAACAAACAAAAACGTCAATGCAAATTTCAAAATGGTTAAATTTATGTGTTACGCACGGACAAACAGATAGCCAAATGAATGGACGTACAACTGGATGGAAAGGTAAAAACTATATTATTTTTCCTGAAATGCATTATTTCATATAGAACTAAGGACTGCATATAGTTGATGATTAAAAGTATGCAGACTTATTATACTGAATTTATTATATTATCACAGCCAAAATGGACGTGATAATGTAATAAATTCAGTATAATAAAAATTAATAAATTTATCCTAAAATTGAAAATGCTTCCCTCAAATTATACTTTGCTAGAAAAGTATACTTTGCAATGTTGGTGAAATAGGCTACATATGAATAATCACACACTCATGGACCCAAAGATTTGACTTACATTTGTCTGTTTCAGAGATGAACACAATAAAATGGATATAAACAACAACTATCACGATAGTGTTTTCAAACAAACTGAAAAAAAGAAGATAATAGCTGCAAATGTGAATCAGTGATTAGACTACGATGAAAGTGAACAGTGCTTGGCTATCATCTCTGGGCTCCTCGCCTAAGGACCCATTAAAATATCAAAACCACAGTGACCGACATATAGTTCATAACATTAACCACTGTCATTGTGTAATTACTGCATTATGATCAATCACAATATTTTCATATTTATACATAACACATCACCAAACATAAACAGTTCAACAAGTTCTTGTCAATTAAAGATCTTACTGCATTTTGAGCAGTACTAATTCAATGACTGAACATCTGGTAACTAAAATATAGTATGGGAATGTATTCTACGAGAAATTGCAAATTCAGTGCTTAATATTAAATATTTTTGCCAACTGACCTTACCACACTTAAAGATCACTTAGCACAATCTCATTTTACTAACCTTTATGACAAGCACGGGCATCTGTGGACTAGTCTGGAAAAGCAACTCCTCCTTAATAATTATTAAAAATAAAACATTTCAGAGCAAACATGTGCCATAAACTTACCACCAAGTGCATACAAGATGGCTTCCTTTGGTGTATATGTGAATGTTGTAGGCTTGAACCTGGCTGCTTTTGCCATTTCCTGCCAACAGAAAGCAAGCAAACTGAGTCAAAATGTGCCAATTCTTTTCTATCAGTATTTGAAATGTACATGGATGAAGATATATACATTTCAAATTCAAATTCACAATTAAATTTGTCCAGTATCCAACCATACACAACAATAATGTGGTTATCAATCAGGAATATTCGCACACCAACTATTCAACGAGAGCATTTCCTTCACTGACCAGACCTCAATGCAAACCATGTTTACAGAGGAAGCTAAAACTTTAACTGGATTGAAATCGATCAATTTCAAAACTCTTGTGTGCTTTCTATAAGATGAACATGGATTGACTGATAGTACTAGCAATGCAGTATGACATTCTTCAATTAACCCATTACATTTGGAACATGGTATTACAGGGCTCCAGATAAGGAATTAGTAATTGAGTATTGTCATTCCATCATCTCAACATTTTAATTTGGTAAAATAAAATCACACTACTGTTTACACATCAACACAACAATTATTGAATGGTTTGCTTCGGAATGAAAACATATCTTGACATTGCATTAGAATTGTCTCCTTGGAGACAATTCTAATGAAATACCAAGATGTGTTTTCATGGAAAAATAAGAAAAATATGCTATATTTGTAGTCTGCTTATTATTTTCTGCAGCATGATAAAGGTACCACAAATTTTGTATTGCTTTTTGATACTCGCTACTTCTGATTTCAATTGGGGTGGTGGCAATTGTAATTGGGTATTTAAGCAAATACGCAGCAAATCTCGAGCTCTGGTATTAGATGTATGATAATTCTGCCCCCCCCCCCACCCCCACCACCTGAAAAGCTGGTGCCATATAGCATTTGGACTGTCTATTGCAAAACCATTTTACATTAAGTAATCACATGTAACATATACATGCCTACAGACCCAACCAATCCAACAGCTTAATTTAGATCATGGGATTTAAGAACATGCTCAGGAAGTATTATAATAACAGAACATGGTCAGCAGCATACCACATCAATGTCCTTGGATGAAGAAATGGTTGGAGGTGGCGGTGGGGCTGCTTCTTCGGCTGCTTCTATCTGCTGTATTACCCCCAAAACGTGGGCTGTGGACTCTTCAAATAGAACCAAATTGTATCAGAATAAACTTCTGCATTGGATTTTTGTTTTCATGTGTTGAATGTGGGAAACATTAGGACACCTTTTGTTGTTTGTATAATGTAATAATGTAAAGGTGTGATCACTCCTCAGAATTGTCTCGACAACTACCCGTATGTTATGGTGTATATTTAATCCAATACATTCATACAATGGTTTTAAAGGTATGAAACTTTTAAATATTTTCGTATATTTTTGTTTGTTATTAATAGAAGTATATGTTGTGAACAAGAATTTGAACTATCTCGAGTGAGATGTTTCAAATGGTCATGATGGTGGTCACAAAATATATTTTTCTGCAGATATTAAAAGAGGTAGATTTTTTTCTAAAAAAAACCCACTGTATCCTCAGAATGAAATAGGTTAAGTCAGGTAAAATGCTTAAGGTGTGATGTTAGAGTAGTAACCATACAATGTCCATTGATTACTGTTTACTGGTCTGTCAAAACCCTAGGTCATGTAGAGAGTGAATTCAGAAAGAACACGCCACATTTGACATAGCATTTCACATTAAATTATAGATGCGTGCGAGTTTCTCGTATAACTTCTTTACTGTATGAGTGATTGGCTTAAAATTGAATGTTTATGATCCAACCACATATACATATTTATTTATGTTTATAATATGATGCTTAATACTTACCGGCTGTATTAGAAGGGTTTGTAGAATCTGTGAAGTCGGTTATCTTCTCCCAATTATCTCTCACTGCAAGAACAAAATTATGAAATAAGTGATTCATTCTGAAGTAATCTTAACCTGTAAGTAATATTAATCATACAGCGCGCAAATGTATCCGTCAAAAGGTTAGATCACAAACAGAATATTAATAATATTTTTATACATCTACTTATGAAACTATCTATGGAACTATCTAAACCGAAGTGTGTTCTATTCACAAGAATTTCTCTTTACTGTAATCCAATGATAATGTTTATTCATGATTGACAAACTCCAAACTATTTTATGGTGAAATCATAAAACAGCACAACGTCTCTATCCCGGGTACCCTGTGATATCCTAGGGTGTCTGGTTTAGAGAGGTTCAACTAGTTAATAACCGATATACCATCATAACCACTATTCAGACACCATATGTTTTGGGAAAACGGGTTTCCCAAAACAATTTGTAGAATCCAAATATAGTGTTATTGAGATACATGTACAACTGCAGGAACCTTAAACATTAGGACACCTTTTGTTGTGGGAAACCAGTAGCCGATTTCATCAAAATTGCAAAGTATACTTATCTAGCAAAGTATACTTTGAGGGAGTAATCATTTATTTTTCCCGAAATGCATTATTTCATATAGAACTAACCACTGCATATATTTAATGATTAAAATGTAGAATTATTATACTGAATGTATTACATTATCACAGCCAAAATGGCTGTGATAATGTAATAAATTCAGTATAATAAAAATTTATAAATTTATCCTTCAATTGAAAATTTCTCCCTCAAAGTATACTTTGCTAGATAAGTATACTTTGCAATGTTGGTGAAATAGGCTACTGGTATATATATATGTATTTCCTACAATAAATGTGTGTCTGTATATGTATGGTTATTATGGTACTGTTAATGTGATTGCTGTCATGTTTACCTGCTTCGGGCGTCATTTTGTCCATAGCTTGCCGACATACTGCTCCCTGTGTTCGCTCCCAGCGCACTGAATAATTAACAAGAAATGGTATAGTTATACAAATCCTCCCACTGGCAGCCTCAATAACAAAGTGAAAATATCAACTAAGGATCTCTTTCTTGATCATGGGTCTTTGAATGTGTGGTTATTAGCACGAAATCACATCTAGAAATCAATCATCACACCTAGAAATCAATCATCACACCTAATCATCACACCTAGAAATCAATCATCACACCTAGAAATCAATCATCACACCTATAAATCAATCATGACATCTAGAAATCAATCATCACACCTAGAAATCAATTATCACATCTAGAAATCAATCATCACATCTAGAAATCAATCATCACACCTAGAAATCAATCATCACACCTAGAAATCAATCATCACACCTAGAAATCAATAGAAATCAATCATCACACCTAGAAATCAATCATCACATCTAGAAATCAATCATCACATCTAGCGACACATTTAAATCTGCTAAAGGTAGTATCTCACTGGGCTGCGACAGTTTGCGACTAGTTGGAGACACAAAATTGCAAGAAAATACGCGAATTAGCGACAATTTTCACTTGGAATCACACTGAATTAGTATACGTTCACGTATGTCGCACGAATGTCACACAAACTCCCGGCGAAATTTGGGCCAAAATACGCCAGGAGTTCGCATACATGTCGCGCGATTATTTTTTCGAGCTCCCAGGGCAGTTCACGCCTGTCTCGCGCCCGGAATGTCCAATTCTCATTTTTGTCTCCAATTAATCACAATTAGTTTCATAGGTCGCCAACCTCTCACAATGTTGTCTCACATTTCTCGCACTGACTGACTCACGGAAACTAAATTGAGAAGGGTTCGAGACACCCACGCAATTTTGTTTGAACCTGCGACATTTTCGAAACTCCCTAGTGAATGCCATTCGCAATTTGTCGCCAACAGTCGCAGCCCAGTGAGATGCTAGCTTTAGGGATTAAAACTTATTGATAAGATAAAATATTTATCGCATTTGCTAATTAAACAAGTAAGTGACCTTGGTATGCAGTATGGGCAAATACGGTATATGTACAACAAAGCAGCAGGCTCAAATACACATTGTGTGTAAACAAAAAAACTTACATGTTCAGAACGCATATCATGAAAATAATTTGGTATGCTATTTGTGTGTAAATGGAATGAAATGCACTACTATTGCTGTTTATATAGGTAAATATGATATTAGGGTAAGAGCTGTAACTAATGTTGTTCGAACTTGTAGCCAAAGTCCATTGTAAATGTGCAATAAACTATGTTTAAACTAGGTACACATGCTAATAACTGCATTATAATAACAATGCTACAATTATAGTAATCTTTCCGCAATAATACAATTAATATGTTCAACAATTCTGCAAAAACCAGGAACACACTTTTCTGACGTTTCGGCACAAGGCCTTTATCGAGGAATTAGGTTCTACTGAATGCTAAGTGGCATCCATTTTGGATTTGTGAATCTAACATTTTAGATTTGTGAATCTAAAATGGATGCCTCTTAGCGTTCAGTAGAAACTAATTCCTTGATAAAGGCCTTGTCCTGAAATCAGAATAATCCTGATCTGATGCCAGGTCCTCGCCACACCAGAATCACTTGGCCCACTCCCAAAAGCAGAAGGATCAGTAATAATCTTACTACTTTCATAATGGGCAATAACCCAATTCAATTCCCAGGTAACAAAACAGCCAAAGATAAAAACGTACCTGAGGGCCAAACCAGGCAAATTGTGATTCCTATAAGTAGGAATCCATACCGTTAATTTACGCTGTCACGTTCGCCCGACCAACCACCCACTAAACAAAACACTGTAATTATTTGTTTGCTAAAATGGTAAGTACACATTTTTAAGCCATGGAGTTACCCCCCTTCATTCAAAGACCTCTTCAATTGTAACCTACATTTTGAAACCCAGCCTGCGCCAACTTCAAACAATGAGCCTGTCTCATTGGTCTCGTCATGGCACAGGTACATCACCACTGGCGCAACATATTCCGGCTTCAACGCGGCAATCATTTCTGTAACAACAGTGCCAGCAACAGCTAAGGTCATATAGAGATGGGACCACAGTAAAGTGCAAACGTTGGTCAAAGACATTTGAAGGACAGAGATGCATGATGCACACCACTGGGTGATAATAGTATGGTCGCTGCAGACCTAACAGTAGTGATGGCAGGAGGTTAACAACAAGACTTGTCAGAAGATGACGAAGCTCGCCTGTTGGCAGCCTTCACTCAAACTTGGCACAGTTGCATAAAAAACATGAATATTATATATTATTGACCTTGGGTTAAGGGGCATGTAGTGGACCTTGACATTGGGGTCAGAGGTGCAAGGTGGGTTGTGGTTTGCAATAGCATAATATAGCATATTAAGATGAATGCATGTATGAAATATCAATGCGCTCCCTGAAAACAGAAGTAAAACAAAATTTAACCCAACTTTAAGTTTATGAATGCACTAAGTTGGTGATTTTCTACAGTATGATGCTATTCACATGAGGAATGCATGTATGAATGTGCTAAGTTTGTGACCTTGGGGAAAAGGGTGGGGGGGTGGGACATGGATTTGATGTAGCACAATAGAGGATCATCAGATGAATGCATGTATGAAATATCAAAGTGTTCCCTGTAAAGAAACAGAAGTTAAACAACATTTACCCCAACGTTAAGTTTATGAACATGCTAAGTTTGTGACGCCTTGAACCTTGGTTGGGGTAAGGGTTGGAGTGGTGGGTTGTGGATTTTGCTACAGCCATGTATTAGCAATGGTCATATGAGGAATGCATGTATGAAATATCAAGGTGTTCCATGAAAGGAAACAAGATGTTATAAGACATTTGGAGTGGGCGGTGGGTCATGCATTCGCTATAGCACGATAGAGTTTCATCAGATGAATGCATGAATGAAATATCAAGGCGTTCATGAAAGGAAACAGATGTTAAGACATTTACCCCAACGTTATGTTTATGAATGTGCTATGTTTGTGACCTCAACCTTGGGGAAAGGGGTGGGTGGGTGGTGGGTCATGGATTTGCTATAGCACGATAGAGTATCATCAGATGAATGCATGTATGAAATATCAAGGCGTTCCCTGTAAAGAAACTAAAGTTATAAAAAGACATTTACTCCAACGTCAAGTTTATGATGTTGATCTTGGCGAAAGGGGTGTGGGGGTTGGGGGGGGTCATGGATTTGCTGTAGCACAATAGAGGATCATCAGATGAATGCATGTATGAAATATCAAAGATTTCCCTGTAAAGAAACAGAAATTACACCACATTTACCCCAACGTTAAGTTTATGAACATGCTACGTTTGTGACATTGATCTTGGAGCAAGGGTTGGGTGGTGGGTTGTGGATTTGCTACAGCATGATAGAGGGTCATCTGAGGAATGCATGTATGAAATACCAAGGCGTTCCATGAAAGGAAACAGATGTCATAAGAAATTTACCCCAACGTTAAGGAATGTGCTAAGTTTGTGACCTTTTGGGGAAGGGTGGGTGGTGGGTATGGATTTTGTACAGCGATAGGGTCATCTGAGGAATGCATGTATGAAATATCAAGGCGTTCCATGAAAGGAAACAGATGTCATAAGAAATTTACCCCAACGTTAAGTTTATGAATGTGCTAAGTTTGTGACCTTGACATTGGGGTAAGGGTTCGGTGGTGGGTCATGGATTTGCTACAGCATGATAGAGGGTCATCTGAGGAATGCATGTATGAAATATCAAGGCGTTCCATGAAAGGAAACAGATGTTATAAGAAATTTACCCCAACGTCAAGTTTATGAATGTGCTATGTTTGTGACCTTGACCATTGAGGTAAGGGAGTATGGGCAGTGTGTCATGGATTTGCAACAGCACGAATTTAGAGTATTCCTTCAGATGAATCCATGTATGAAATATGAGGCGTTCCCTGTAAATAAAAAAACAGAAGTCACACAACATTTACCCCAACGTTAAGTTTATGAACATGCTACGTTTGTGACCTTGACCTTGGGGTAAGGGTTGGGTGGTGGGTCGTGGATGTGCTACAGCATGATAGAGGGTCATCTGAGGAATGCATGTATGAAATACCAAGGCGTTCCATGAAAGGAAACAGATGTTATAAGAAATTTACCCCAACGTTAAGTTTATGAATGTGCTAAGTTTGTGACCTTAACATTGGGGTAAGGGTTGGGTGGTGGGTCATGGATTTGCTACAGCATGATAGAGGGTCATCTGAGGAATGCATGTATGAAATATCAAGGCGTTCCATGAAAGGAAACAGATGTTATAAGAAATTTACCCCAACGTTAAGTTTATGAATGTGCTAAGTGACCTTGACCTTGGGGTAGGGGTTGGGTGGTGGGTCATGGATTTGCTACAGCATGATAGAGGGTCATCTGAGGAATGCATGTATGAAATATCAAGGCGTTGCATGAAAGGAAACAGATGTTATAAGAAATTTACCCCATGTTAAGTTTATGAATGTGCTAAGTTTGTGACCTTGATCCTGGGGTAAGGGTTTGGGTGGTGGGTCATGGCTTTGCTACAGCATGATAGAGGGTCATCTGAGGAGTGCATGTATGAAATATCAAGACGTTGCATGAAAGGAAACAGATGTTATAAGAAATTTACCCCATGTTAAGTTTATGAATGTGATAAGTTTGTGACCTTGACCTTGGGGAAAGGGTTGGGTGGTGGGTCATGGATTTGCTACAGCATGATAGAGGGTCATCTGAGGAATGCATGTATGAAACTAGATTGGTCAGTAAGCGAGGCTTACGGAATACCCCCCGCGTGGGCCCAGGTACCCCTAAAATATGTAAAAATTTCCAAGTGTGTGGGCTTGTGACCTTGACTCTGGGATTAGCGCAAGCGGCATGAACGTGAATTTGTCACAGGGTGGTAGAGGTCCATTGGAGCAATGAGTGTGTGAAATGTGAAGCAGATCCGAGCAAGGAAATAGAAGTTATAACCGATTTCTCTGATGTTAAGTTTTGTAAAGAGACTACCGTATAACCTCGAATTAACGCCCCCGGAGGCGTTACATTTTACAAAAGGGGGGCATTTATTATCCAGTAAAAAAAAAAAGAAAGAATTTTTTTTACCAAAGACCGCCAATTTCAAACAGAAATAACGATTATTTGTGTTTGAAATTGGCGGTCATTGGTAAAAAAAAAAAATTGGGGGGTGGGGGGGGGGGGGGGCGTTTATTAGGAGAGGGGCGTTAATTCGAGGTTATACGGTATGTATGTGACGTCGACCTCGAGATCAGCGGGGATTTGTCACAGCATATGAAATATTAAGAATTTTCAATGAAAGAAATAGAAGTTATAATATATTTCTCTGATGTTAAGTTTTGTAAAGAGACTAAGTATGTGTACCTTGACCTTGGGATCAGCGGGGTTGGACAGTCGTAGATTTGTCACAGCATGATAGTACTTACCTTAGAATGCACAAGTGAAATAATAAGAATTTTCAATGAAGGAAATAGAAGTTATAACTTATTTCTCTGATGTTAAGTTTTTGTAAAGAGATAAGTAAATTTTGACCTTGACATTGGGATCAGCGGGGGTTGGACGGTCATGGATTTGGCACAGCATGGTATTAGAGCCTTACAGGAATGCATGTGTGAAATATTAAGAATTTTAGATGAAGGAAATAGAAGTTAGAACAATATTTCTCTGATGTTAAGTTTTGTAAAGAGACTAAGTATTTGACCTTGACATTGGGATCAGCGGGGGTTGGACGGTCGTGGATTTGGCACAGCATGGTAGTAGAGCCTTACAGGAATGCATGTGTGAAATATTAAGCATTTTAGATGAAGGAAATAGAAGTTAGAACAATAATTTCTCTGTGTTAAGTTTTAGTAAAGAGACTAAGTATTTGACCTTGACCTTGGTATCAGCGGGGGTTGGATGGTCGTGGATTTGGCACAGCATGGTAGTAGAGCCTTACAGGAATGCATGTGTGAAATATTAAGCATTTTAGATGAAGGAAATAGAAGTTATAACAATATTTCTCTGATGTTAAGTTTTGTAAAGAGACTAAGTATTTGACCTGACCTTGTACTGACCTTGGGATTCTGCGGGGGTTGGACGTCGTGGATTTGGCACAGCATGGTAGTAGAGCCTTACAGGAATGCATGTGTGAAATATTAAGCATTTAGATGAATGAAATAGAAGTTATAACAATATTTCTCTGATGTAAGTTTATGGACTAAGTATGACCTTTGACCTTGATATTGGGATCTGCGGGGGTTGGACGGTCGTGGATTTGGCACAGCATGGTAGTAGAGCCTTACAGGAATGCATGTGTGAAATATCAAGCATTTTAGATGAAGGAAATAGAAGTTATAACAATATTTCTCTGATGTTAAGTTTACGGACGCACGGACGGACGCACGGATGGACGGACGCACGGATGGACGGACGGACGGACGGACAGACAACCTGACTCCAGTATACCCCCCACAACTCGTTGCGGGGGGTATAATAACAAGGTGTTCCATGAAAGGAAACAGAAGTTATAAGACATTTACCCAACGTTAAGTTTGTGGACGACGCTGAAGCCGACGACGCCAGGGGTATGCCATAAGCTCTTATGCACTTCGTGCAGGCGAGCTAAAAATGCTTTAACCTGGCTGTAATATCAATAGATGGATAGACAAGAAGAGTACCATTAAATACTACATCTTGTTTTACAATAAACAGACAAACCGTGGTGTTAATATCAAATTTTGTAACCAGCAGAGACGCTGATTTTATAGATCACATAGGAAGTCGGATATGCTACATATACACATGTATTAATACTAATATGCAATGTCATGTGATACAAGATCATGAATAGCGAGTGGGGTATTACACCAGGGTATTTTACTAATGTAAAGGTTTGAAGGGACTCTTCAGTTTTATTGAATAGTTCAAAGACAACATTACACACATAGCTGGATGATTCAGCAGACATACCAGGGGTCATGACTGTTTCCGTCATCCGTGACCCTGCCATGGGGGCGATCGCGTTGGACGTGATGTTGTACTTCTTCCCTTCTATAGACAGAGTGTTGCTCAGTCCCACAAGGCCGAGCTTTGCTGGAAATACAGTAGAAATATGTCATCACAGGTCACAGACTGATATGTGGCTGTGACTGGAGAAATGGGGATTCTCAGATTTATGGCCAGTGTAGAGTATAATCAAATACCACACTCCTGTAGGCTGATCATTTTCTAAATTGCTTGTTAGAAGCGTCATTGATGGAATGGCGAACATTGCAGATCCTGATCAGACTGTGCAGGTGCACAGGCTGATCTGAATCTACACTGGTCGCCAAACCCAGAAGCCCCATTTCTCCAGTCACAGCTACAAATAAGGTTGAGGCAAATTACAAAGCTATCATATGCACAAAGTTATCATTGAAAAAATAGGGGAAGGTGAAATGAAAGTCACATGATTTCACATCACGTGAAGGTCAAATAGGTCACTGGTGACTCTATAGGAACCTTACAACGTGTGTGACCAGCATAGCCCCAGATCAGCCTGATTATCCGTATCAAATTGGCGAACCCGATTGCCATGAAACTGTCCAGCTCAATTAAGATCATCTTGTGGCAGTACTTAGTATAGTAAGTAAGTAAGTAAGTAAGTAAGTAAGTAACGTCTTTATTTATAGAAGAAGCTCAGTTGGCCTAGCCAATCTTCCCTGAGATCATCTATCTATCTACAAGTACACGTATATTTAACAAATAATAATGATACAAGTACATGTAAACATGAGTCACAATGTAACAATCGCATGAGTATGATTTTCTTATATATATGATGAAACAGTACACGAGTATTAAATTAAGAGCTATTCATGTTGAGTACTTGTATGAACATGTACTATGTATTTGCTCTTAAAATCTTCCACGGACTTGGCAGTTTTAACATACACTGGTAGATCATTCCATATTTTGGCTCCAGAATAGACGAAGGTTGACCTGTATAGTTCAATATTAGGTTTTGGTAGATAAACATTGTTTTTATCTGCTGACCTTAAGTTTAACCCATGAATTGCTGTTGTTTGTTTAAATGCATTGTTTACATAATTTGGGCATAAGTTATTCATGCACTTAAACATTTGAATTGCTTTTTGATATTTTATTCGGTCTTCTATTTTCATCCAATTAAGTTCCTTAAAAAGTTTGTCGGAGGGGTAGTCTATAGGTTTATCCAAAATAATTCTTGCTGCTTTCTTCTGTACTTCTGTAAGAAGTTTAGAGAGTGACTCGATGCTGCAACTTCCCCAAACAGATGCACAGTAGTCGATATGTGGTAATATGTATGAATTAAACAATAGTAGTCTGCTAGGTTTCGTTAGGTACTTTTTTATTCTGCACAAAAGATATAATAATGAATTGCATTTTTTGACAATGTTTTCTACCTGGGTTTGCCATGATAAGGATTGGTCTATGTGAATTCCAAGTAGCTTTTCACAGGATGTTTGCTGAAGCTGCATATTATTAAAGATTTTTGCTGGAAGGTGTTCTCTATTAGATTTAAGTTTGGGTTTAGTTGATATGATCATTGACTTGGTTGTATCAATATTTACTGACATAGCATGGACTCGACACCAGGACTCCACTTCAGCCAGGTCATAATTGAGGTTTGTTGCTACTGCATCTGGGGATTTAGCAAAAGTGGTCAGTTTACTGTCATCAGCAAACATGTCGGTACAACAGAAATTTGTACACATTGGTAGATCATTTATGTATATTAGGAATAATATTGGTCCTAGCACTCAGGCCCGTATGCAGAGGGGGTGCGACGGGTGCGTATGCACCCCCCTTAAAGGTACATGCCCACTCAGTAGGCACAATATGTTCTTTATATGAATTAAATAAGTGTATAATTGTGTCACTATTCCACCAGTTCTAAAAATTATGAGTGCCCGCTATACAGATATAATCATTTAGTAATATATATGTATTTTACTGGTAGTGACGCGCGGTGGTATCAGGCTATTTTCATATGCAAATGAGACATGTTTTTATTTTATTATTTATACTAATTAAATGTGTCACCTGAAAAAATAATATTTTCGACAGATTATAAAGTATGATCATTGCACATCAAAAAATAAATATAGAGAATAAATAGTAATGTCCGTTAACATTTTAAGGAAACATGATTATCGCCCCTGATATATCAGTGTGGACATTTTACGTCTGATATAAAATGTATAATAATGCCAATCAATGCGTGGGCTAATGGTGAATGAATGTTTATTTTGCTAGAAAATGTCTCAGATGATGTCTCTGATATACAGAACATTTTGTGCCTACTGAGTGGGCATGTATCTTAAACCCTTTTAACAGCACATGCCTGTATTGTGGTATTGGCAAAAAGTGTAGATCCAGATGAGCCGACGTCTCATAAGGATCTGCACTTTTTGCAAGTAATTTTCATAATGTTGAGAACAAAAACACCACATGTTCATAAATGGACTGGTCTGAAAATCATTTTGTGATTATTAGATTGGCTACAAAATTAACATATCAACATCCATTCCAGTTACTTACAGTTAAACGGGTTAATCTGTCAATGGAGATCTGTCCGTGGATGTGCAAAAACAAATCGTTTGGCCCTTCGTGCCGTTGATAACGCACCCTCCTAAATTAATTCCTGCGTACGGGTCTGGCACTGATCCCAGTGGAACTCCGGATTGTATAGTAAGTGGACTTAAGAGAGCTTACCTGACTGTCTTTCGTACAGTAAGTTATATGTTCCTAGGAATCTTTGAATGGAGATAGTAACATGCTTTCTATAATATTACATAGAATGGGTAGAATTGATATACAGTGCGACCCCGTTAGTACACGGAAGTCCGGCGACATACAACCTTCCGTGTTGCTTATCCGAACCGTGCTATATCCGTTCTCGCCCAAGACGCATCATAATGTCAACAAAAAATACATGTACACTGTACACTGTGACTGCGAATGAACGACGTCGCCAATGCCTATAATATGCCATAAGTTGTCACTGTTATCTTCGCATGTAATAAATATATTGAATCCAAGAATTGTTAACGTCATGTTTTATTTATTCATCATGTTCATGTAGAATGTAGATCTACGCAGGTCCGTGCAATCCATTATTGTAAATGCGTGTAGAAAAAAGTGTAGTAATGATGACGCAATGACCCAATGACCGATATCCTGTTCCATCAGCTACAACATCACGGACAAGCTCGTGCGTTGCAATCTGTGTTTACTCATTTTGGTGAGCACAGGTGGAAGGATCGGGACCTATGACACCAAAAATAAATGCCTATTAAAAAAAATCCCATTATCCCACCACCTGGTATCGTACTGTACATGACGTTAATAATAGAACGGAGATCAAGTGGGTGGGGTAATGGGATATTTTTGTAATGGTCATTTTCTTTGTGTCACACGTCCGACTATTCACCTGTGGGTTTGAGTACAGACCTGTATAGACATGTTTTGCCCGACGTGTTATAATATTGCGCCAGTTCATGAGGTAATCAGGCTTATCACGTGAGATTTTCGACGAAGATGTATTTTCTGTAAACGATATCGAATGTTGACGAATATTAAATTAGTAATTATTACGCATTTGCTCTGAAAATGTTATCAACTTTCCGATATATTTGCAGAAAAAAGTCAAATCATTCTCGGCGAAAATCTCAGTTATATAAAGTTGATTATCTCGTGCACTGGCTCAATTATGACATAGCGAAACAAGGCCAGTTGTCACGTACACATTTGTGTACATGCGCCGGGGCGTGGGCAGTGCCGTAACAATTTAGTTAATCTGGGTCGAGTTAATCTGCGCGACTGATACGCGATCTCCGATTGGTCAGCCTTTACACCTAATTAATATTCCACCAATGGTGAGCGCGAACGCAAGCCGGAAAAATGAAATTGAGCACATAACAATTAGCACTGCTTTGTTACTGGTCTTACAGATTTCTGTTTATTTATTCCCAGTTTGCTCGGATTAATTTACGAAATGTGCAAACGTGATCAGCTGCACATTCACATCGGTGAGATAAAAGGAGGCTATGCGTCCATAAAAAAAAAAAATCGTCCATTTTGGGTCTAATTTGGGAAAGAATCGCAAATTTAACACGATTTCTGACAATAGTCGTGTTACAAATTTAACACGATTTTGATATACAAATAGGAAAAACATTCGGGAGCCAAGGCACAACCGTGTACTAACCGAAATCGTGTTATAGTGAAGCGTGTACTAACGGGGTCGCACTGTAGGTCTATAATTGTTCTTGTCATGTTTGCTGTTTCTTTTGTGTATTGGGATAATTTTGGCTGTCTTCAGTTTATTAGGAAATATACCTTATTTAAGCTCAGGTTGAATATTTTTGCTATTAAACATGGGGGCTACTACTTCTGGCACCATTTTCAAATATTTAACTGATATGTCATCAAGTCCTGTTGATTTAGATGTTTTAGTAGATGTTTAATTTGTTTTAGTACAAATGATACTATTATTTGAGGTATACGAAACTCAATATTGTGTGGTAATTTTTCATGTATGTGGTTGTCTAGCAGGTCATTGTATGGATTGAACAAAGTAGGCTCTGTGTCATAGTTCTGAAATACTGATATAAAAATATCATTAAATGCATTAGCAGTATTGCTAGGGTCAGATATTAAATTTCCATTGTCATCTGTTATAAACTGAGTTTGATTTTTCTTCCCCTTCCCAGAAAGATCATTTAGCTGTTTAGGATTTACTTTATAGTCATTTATTGTTTTAGTGTAAAACGTCTTTTTGGCCAATTATATTAATTCCTTTGTTTTATTATGCCACATTTTATAGTTTACTGTATCTATTACTTTATGAAAATGATCCCTTTTCCTGCTTGCTTGCAGTATGTCAGATGTAAACCAGTCCGGTTGTTGAATTCTTTTTACACGTTTTTTACGTTGGGGTGTATGTTTGTTCAGAACTGAGAGGTATAAATCTATGAATAGTTTTAGTGAATTATTATGGTCATACCCGGGTATGGAAAGTGTCCGAGCCAATTCCCACCCTTAAATATGAGCCGAATGAATGAATGAATTAAGGTCATTAAATATATCCACTAACTGCCAGGGTTGATTTTGCATATCGAGTAAAAAAAGATTCTTCATGAAAATGTTTAACTTGTGCACTGGACCTTTTACACTATTGTTAGTAATTTTACGTGTACATATTATGGGGTAATGATCACTTATTTCCAAATTTGGTACGAATGTATGAATAACATTATTAGATTGATTTATATATATATGATCGATTAATGTTTCAGATTTTTCATTTACTCCAGTAGGTACTGTAATGAGTTGCTCCAAATTATTTGAATGTGTGATAGCGAGCCAAGTTCTTTTCGCACTGCTGTCAATTAAGAAATTAATGTTAAAATCACCTAACATTATCACCTCTTTCCCCTCAATACATATTTTGTCTAATAGTATTTCCATCTCATTGTACCAGTTATTGTTAACAGATGGTGGCCTATACACATACGCTATCAAGATTGGTTTTTGCTTGCTGAATTTTAACTCAAATAACATAACTTCAAGTGTATCAGATTCCAGGTCATGCCTCCTGACCGCCGGTATATCCTGGCTGATATATACAACTAAACCACCTCCTAAACTATGTCTGTCTTTCCTGTGAATATTGTAATTGTTATTTAACAAACACAAAATATATCCAGCTGTTTGTTTTGATTAAAAATAAACTTCAGCTCATCTAGTTTAGGATATAAGTAAGGAATATTTAAATGAGCTATGTTTAATCCCTTTTTGAAAACCAAGATTCAGAACATGAATGATATTCTTGTTGATGATCTATAAAATTTGCATTAGAAATGCATGTATCATTGTGTGGAGGCAGGATCTGTGTACCTGTGCTATTTACATTAGCAAGACGATCATGCACATGCATACTGGTTGTTGAGTTAATGTATTCAATGTCGGTAGTCTCACTTACAGGCACATGCGTGTCCTGGTTAATACCTTTTTGATTTTCACTATTTATAATCACACTTCCATAATTTCCACTTAAATGACCACTTAAGTTACAGAATAGTGAGCACAAGCTCTGTTCAGTCGGATATGGGATTGCTCAGATTGTAAATAGTCAGCGCTCCAGATAAGTTGCGTATTTGCGTAAATACCCAATTAAAATTGCCAAAAATCCAATTGAAGTCAGAAGTAGCGAGTATCAAAAAGCAATACAAATTTCGTGGTACCTTTATCATGCTGCAGAAAACAATAAACAGACCACATTTATAGCATATTTTTCTTATTTTCCATGAAAACACATCTTAGTATTTCATTAGAATTGCCTCCAAGGAGACAATTCTAATGAAATGCCAAGACATGTTTTTATTTTGAAGCAAACTATTCAATTATTGCCGTTTGTTGATGTGTAAACAGTAGTGTGATTTTATTTTACCCAATTACAATTTTGAAATACCCAATTGCTTCAGAAATGATGGAGTGACAATACTCAATTACGAATTCCTTATCTGGAGCCCTGAATAGTATTTATGTATGACTTGCTAAACTTATTCATTCTCTAATTTATCTTCTATACAGTAAAACCTGTGAAAACAGACCAGTCATGGGAAGAGTAAAGTCTGGCCTTTGGTCACAGGTAGTCTTTATTCAAAGGGTCATTTTTGTGCTAATTGAGAAATTGGGGAAAAAACAAAAGCGTGGCTGCTATGGACAGGAATTGCTATTCCATGGTGGCCTTTAGCACAGGTGATGTATGTCAATAGTTGGTTTACCTGCACTGTAGTTGGCTTGCCCAAAGTTACCATATATGCCCGCCGCACTGGCAGTCATTATAAACCTACAAAGACACAACAACTGTGCATCACCAATTCAGAGGTCATCCTCGATTTAGTTTGACTGACTGATTGATTGGTATTATACAATTTTTTCATGGTAATTTGGGGAACAGACAACACAATTGCACCAAGGTGGACGACCTGAGGAACAATCGTCTGATATCAAAGGCCGAGGGCAATAGTGCATTGGGTTGTCCGCAGCACCGAAAATATGTGTTGTTACTCAACCTTTAATATACAGTATGTGATACAATAAACATGAATATGGTGTAATATCGACTTACAGTCGAGCACCAGTATCTCGAAGTCGAAGGGAGATCGTATTTTAGTCGAGATAGGACTAGGTTCGAGATAGCGATGAAGTGACATGGTCGAATATTTTATACAAAATAATTGACAATGACTTTAATCACCATCAGATGTAATGATTAATACACGCTGAATTTAATTCAAGAAAAAAAATTATTAATTAATTTACTGACAAATTTTAATCACCAATTAACTAATGACCAAAGGTAGTAAACTACCCAACATTACAGATGGCGTCACAACTCTCAGTGAATTGCTTAAATGACCAGCGTGATATGCTTAATGAATCGTGTCAAACACTCAAACAAATCGAGGTGGACCAATTAAGCAAACAACCCGAGGCAGGTGTGAATTTATTTCGTTTTTGATAATAGAAACCAATAATAATAACCAAATTGATCTTGGCAGCCAGGCGCTTAGATGATTTACCCAAGTGTTTAATATGTGATCAAGATAGCGAAGTGATTTTTAACGTATTTTTATACAAAGGGGACAGAATGAACAGTGGAGATACAGAACATATACGAGATAGGGCATGTTCGAGATAGCCGAGGAAAGTTATATTAAACAAATAAGGATATAATTTGGTACTTTAGCGAATCATCGAGATAGGGGATATCATCGAGATACTGATGTTCGAGGTACTGATGCTCGACTGTATATAGGGAGTTGGGTAATACTAACATATGTTCAATGACAAGGTCAAGTACAGTAAAGAGACAATATACAGCCAGTTTACATGTGCATTTGGCGAAATTGCAAAGCATGTGCTTTTTCGATCTAACACCGAAAGCTCATTTAGTCCAATCCACCGTCACGATTCCAGGATTAGCAGCAGCAGTGCCCCACATTCACACTTAACTAAAGTAGAACAAAAGAAACAAGAAATGGCATCTTTTAATGAAGCTTATCACCTCACTCGCAGCCTTGATAATAATAATAAAAAAAAACTTTACCATTTTTGCCTTACAAAATTGCCTTACTAACAAGGTGAACGTAAGTCCTCAATGATCTTGACCTTGGGCGGGCGGACGTGTGTTGTATGCAATAAAGCACCATCACTAGACAGACATTGTGGCCAAACATTATAAAAATCGGTGAAGAAGTTCATGGGTTATTGAAATATGAAAGGAGTTACAAACATACGTACGTACATGGACTAACGCTATATCCCCTCTTGCCTATTGGCGAGGGGATAAAATAAGACTACCTCCCAAATCCCTGTTTCTTCATGTGTGGCCATGCTGCACGCGACACAGAAAACGAACCGCGCAGATGGACTTTGTGTATCAGGTCTGTAATCAAACAAGATGCTAGTGATTATAGGAATAAATGGTTTTGTTACAGCCAGTTACACAGGTTGGTTGACTGGAGGATATCCCAAAGTAGCTCCAGCGATAAAATGGCTGTGACTGGAGAAAAATGGGCTAATGGCTTTGCGAACAGTGTAGATACAGATCAGCCTGTGCTTCTGCAGTCTGATCAGGATCTGCACTGTTCACCATTCCATCAATGAAACACAAAAGGAATATAGATTTTAGTCCAGGTATAGACACAAATGGTGGAATTGCATGTACATGTCACTAGAATATGGAGCAACAAGAAAACGTGGCCTCCCGGCACACAAATGCCCTCGGTGAAAGATTGGAGAAACTGTGACAAAGTTAATTAACCAAAAGTATTCATAAGCACAGTTGTGAAGGTCAAACGGTGAAGGTCATATTAAGGGTAGCATGGATGTGTGCCATTTGTGCACAAGCCTTAGTGTAAACGCCGTTATAAATAATTAATGTGTGAAAAAGTTCAAAATTGTGAAGTTCAAAAGGTCAAGGTCATAGGAATTAGAAGATACAACAGAATTGAGAATCTCCAGCAAACTTCTTACTGTGTGGAAAAGTTAAAAGTTGTCAAGTTCAAAAGGTCAAGGTCATATTACGGGCAGCATGGGTGTGTAGCATTTGTCCACAAGTATGATGTATTGATATATTGAAGTAATCTGTCAAGGGATATAGAAGTTATGGATACAACATAATTCAGAAACTCCGGCAAACTTCTTAATGGACGTGTGGCATTTGTCTACAAGTAAGCTGTGTTGAAATATTTAAGTAACCCTTTAAAGGATATAAAAGTTATGACAGAAATGAGAAACTCTGGCAAACTTCTTCATGTGTGAAAAAGTTCAAAGTTGTGAAGGTCAAAAGGTCAAGGTCATAGTAAGGGCAGCATGAATGTGTGGCATTTGTCCACAAGTATGCTGTGTTAAAATAATTAAGCAATCCTTCAAGGGATATAGAAGTTATGACATAAGTGAGAAACTCCGGCAAACTTCTTAATGTGCTGGACACATGGACGGACGGACACACAGTCCAAACACTATATGACTTCGACTCTACCGAGACCAGGGGAGGCATAAACAAGAGGGCCATGATGGCCCTAATTCGCTCACCTGACTCCATGAAACCAGAGGAGAATGTGACATTGAGTTCATATGTGTTTAAAAAAATTGTGCTATTTTTAGATGGCGGTCATCTTGGATTAAGCGCTAACTCTCATTTTATCAAATCTGAAAATGCTTCACCCAAGGATCTTAACTTACTATGAAGTTTGGCCAGCATCGGCCATGCGGTTCCTGAGAAAAAACTTTCAAAATCTTGAATAAATGGACCTTTTGGCGGCCATCATGGATGACATAATCATCCGATTCCGACAAATATTGCACCAGAGCAATCGCCTCATCGATACCTTCAATTTGATAAATGACATGAGAATATTCGGTCAAAAATAAAATTTTACCCCACTGGCCACGCCCATTTTTGACCTAGGGGTCACCATTTTAACACCTTTGAAAGAGCATTCTACATCGATCATTCCTACCAAGTTTCGTCGAAATCCGGCTGGCGGTTCATGAGAAGAAGATTTTTTAAGAATTTGTGCTATTTTTAGATGACAGCCATCTTGGATTAGCGACGACCTTCATTTTAACAAATCTGAAAAGGCTTCACCCATGGACCATAACTGTGAAGTTTGGCCACCATGGGCCAAGTGGTTCGTGTGAAGAAGAATTTTGAAATCTCTAATAAAAGAACGACCTTTTGACCTTTCGGTGGCCATCTTGGATGACATAACCATCCGATTTGGACCATCCAATTTCGACAAAAAAATGTACCAGAGAGATCGCCTCTTTGATACCTTCGATTTGATATAGACATGACCATATTTGGTCAAAAATAAAATTTGACCCCAATTTGACCCCACGGGCCACACCCATTTTTGACCCCGGAAAGAAGATTTTTGAAGAATTTGTGCTATTTTTAGATGGCGGCCATCTTGGATTACATAATGACGTCATTTTAACATTTTTGTAATCCCCCTACCTAAGGACCATGTCCATTAAGTTTGGTGACAAAAGTCCTAATGGTTACCGAGGAGAAAACGTTTGAAAATGTTCACAGACGACGACAGACAATGGACACATTGCGGTAACAATAGCTCACATGAGCTTCGCTCAGGTGAGCTAAAAATATAATCACACAGAAAGTGAGAGCTGCGACGAACAGCCATATCAACGTGGAATAATTAGGCATCAGCTAATGTTGGAAGTCGTCTGGTAATCAAAGTGGACGCTGTGGCCTTACCCCAGTCCAGGTCACTGATCCGAGCAAAGGACTTGTCGCGTAGAATTCCGGCGTTGTTGATTACAATGTCTGAAACAGAGAAACATCAGTGTTTCATTTACTGCCACATCACATGTCCATAATCACTGCCACATCACATGTCCATAATCACTGCCACATCACATGTCCATCATCACTGCCACATCACATGTCCATAATCACTGCCACATCACATGTCCATAATCACATGTCCATAATCACTGCCACATCACATGTCCATAATCACATGTCCATAATCACTGCCACATCACATGTCCATAATCACTGCCACATCACATGTCCATAATCACATGTCCATAATCACTGCCACATCACATGTCCATAATCACATGTCCATAATCACATGTCCATATCCATAATCACATGTCCATAATCACTGCCACATCACATGTCCATAATCACTGCCACATCACATGTCCATAATCACATGTCCATAATCACATGTCCATATCCATAATCACATGTCCATAATCACATGTCCATAATCACTGCCACATCACATGTCCATAATCACATGTCCATAATCACTGCCACATCACATGTCCATAATCACATGTCCATAATCACTGCCACATCACATGTCCATAATCACTGCCACATCACATGTCCATAATCACATGTCCATAATCACATGTCCATATCCATAATCACATGTCCATAATCACATGTCCATAATCAGCTTCTTTGTAAGTGATGAGATTTTTTGACAGAATGATTTAGTGATTTGATTATAAATCAGGTTTGATCTACATGTAGTATAAAAAATATCTGAGAATTTCAATAATTATTTAAATGTCATTTACATATATACTATCAAAAGTTTGGCGAACTTCATTGCAAATGCTAAATGACACATACCCCTTTTTAGGAATTTTTCGCAATCTTTTATTTCATGCATATTTATGGAAAATTACATGTTTTAAAATATACATGTACATTACATTAGATCCACATGTAACATCAAACAACTTGATGCACATTGATGAACATTGATGTCGATTGATAACAATTGAAAAGGAATTCGGAGTAAAAAACAGTTTCTTATTTGAAACACATTTAATACTTTCAACCCTAAATAACTGGAATAGACTGTGATATGTTAATTTCAGGACCATTCAATTGTCACAAAATTAATTTCTGATCAGTCCATTTATAACTAGTCCGGGGGATACAACTAGAGCCGGAAGGCCTCGTCCAGTATTCCCGCGACTTTTCCAAGTTTAGATCCCCGATAAATTCCACAAAAAGGCCATTCATTCCTTATAATTCCAGCATTTTAAATAAATTCATCAAGAAAATGTGTTTATTTTCCGTTTTCTTAAGAATTATTTTAACTGCGCCTCACGGTTACGGAAAGTAGTTCGGCATGGAGTTTACTGGGATATAAATTTTGGACAGATACTTGCTACGGACCAATCAAATGTTATGGAATTGTGTAAATATTTTTGTGCTGGAATTATAAAACTTTAATGCAAATTTCTAAGTAATTTGACCTTGACCTTAGACATGAAGGCCGCATGGGTGTGGTATGGAATGAAAATATGGATGATGATAAGGAAATATATGAAGTTTGAAGTCAATCTGACTTACCATTGCAGAGATAATGGGTACCCGAAAACTTTAACACAAATGGGAACGGACGGACGGACGGACGTTCTTACAGTACTATACTTATGTGGCTTATCACATGTTAAATATTAGCCACATAAAACGATTTTTAGCCACATAAAAGGATTTTTTAGGTGGCTAATTGTAACCAACCCTATCCTTTACTAAGTCCATAACCCTGTGGGGCTAGCCACATAAGTACCCTAATGTGTGCCCGGACGGACGGATGGCGGACGGACGAACGGACGGACGGACGGACGGACGGACGGACGGAATGATGAAAACTGTATACCCCTCGACATTTGTGAAAAAGTGCAGATTCTGATGAGATGGATCTTTATGAGCCGCCTCATCTGGATCTACACTGTTTGCAAACCCTGCTAAAGAGGTCTGTAGTTTTGAAAGCAGTCAAATAAACCTTACCCAGTCTTCCAAATGCACTGATTGCAGTTTCAACTACCTTTTCCCCATACTCCACGGAATCTGCAACAAAAGGGAAAAGTGCAAGTGAATGGGTTTAACATCCCAACTACAGCTATGGTCATATAGGGATGGGACCTCGGTTTCAAGTTTCATCCAAAGGACCAGTGGGATGTGAATACTAAGGGAATAAGTATTTTTTTATGTGTAAGGCGAGGTTTGAAACCACAACCTCTGGACTGGAAGTCAGGTGTTCTAACCCCTAAGCCACAACCAATCCCTGCAAAATAACACAAAATAAAAGAAAGGAAATGTACTTGTAACTGAGGAACTGGGGGCCGTTTCACAAAATTTTGTACGACAAAATTATGATAGTCTGTAAATTTCACATTAATAATGTTTGCTTGTAAACAATTATTTGATTTACATTTATTGAGCATAGGCTGCACTGCATATGCAGCCTTTGCTCAATAAATCTAAATCCATCAATTGAAATTTCCAGACGATCCTAAATTTGCACTTACGAACATTTTAGTCGTACAAAGTTTAGTGGCGTGCCTGTGCCTGGGCATGCCCTAACACAGTAACAGCATTTGTTACCCTGTAGTACCAGGCCTGCCTACACACTATGACTAAATGGTGAACAGTGTATATTTTTCTTCGCTCGCTCGAAATTAACTTATTAAAAATTGTATAAATGAACTACAACTATTACTTACAAAGCATAGTATCATATCCCAACACAAGTGAAAAAGTGTAGTAATTCATTGCAGGCAGTTTATAATCTATTGGGATTGGAATTATAATACATTCTGAGAACAAGAATTCCGCCGCGGAAGCTGTGTCGCGCCTGCCGAAGCATTTGACCATATTAACATGATCATGGGCATGTGCTAAAGTAAACATCATAAAAACCGTCAGAGAAGTTCATGCTTAAAACACGAAAAAGGTCAAGGTTGAAGAAACTTTTTAACAAAAAAAAATGGCTAAGTGTTTCTACAAAAATGTCACGGTACAAAGTTCAAGGTCATGTTAATGGGGACATTAGTGTGTTCCAAATGCTTACATGTATCAAGTGTCCAAATATTGAAGTAATCTGAAGTATCAGGGAAACTGTGTTGATAAAGTGCACACAGAGAAGACCCACCTTTTTTATTGCAATGAACAACGTATTTCAGAGAATAAAGTCATGTATATTACAGAGCTGGATTATGTATAATAATGAGCACTTTATAACTCTAGAAACAAGATGATGCAATGTATATTACAGAGCTGGATTATGTATAATAATGAGCACTTTATAACTCTAGAAACAAGATGATGCAATGTATATTACAGAGCTGGATTATTGATAAATAATGAGCACTTTATAACTCTAGAAACAAGAAGATGCAATGTATAACAGCTGGATTATGTATAATGACACTTATAACGCTGGATTGATCAATATAATAATGAGCACTTTATAACTCTAGAAACAAGATGATGTAATGTATATTACAGAGCTGGATTATGTATAATAATGAGCACTTTATAACTCTAGAAACAAGATGATGCAATGTATATTACAGAGCTGGATTATGTATGATAATGAGCACTTTATAACTCTAGAAACAAGATGATGCAATGTATATGCACAAAAGCAAGATTAATTAATTCAACAGAACAATATCCCAGAAATGGACTGTGTTCATGCTGATGTAATGAAAATGGTTACGGCATTATGAAGAAACTCTTACAAACGTTTTAACACAAAAGTGTTTTGGCAACCTTGTAAAAGTAAAAAGGGTTGCTGTAATGGACAGAGGTCAATGTCATGTTAATGTCATGTTAATGGTTGTTTCAGTTTGTCACATATATCAAGTGTGTGAATATTTATAAAGTACAGTGGAACCCCTCTAAACCGGACACTCGGAATAAAATATATGTTTACCTTAGTAGATGTGTTTCGCTGTTATATATTTCTGATTACAATGGCTTTTCATGATTGCAAAACACTAGAATGTATCCCAGGGTGTTCGTTTGGAGAGGTTCCACTATAATCTATCCAGTAATATGGAAGTTATGGTATGATGAAGAAACAGAAATGACCACGGACAGACACACATATGAACAGACGGACGGACGGAGAGACAGAACCTCAAGAGCAAAGTAAGATGCCTCAATCAGAATTTAAGACAAGCACAGAAGGCTATAATAAAACATCTTACCATAGTTGGCAACGGCCTTGCCACCTTTGGCCTTTATTTCCTGCACGACCTTGTCAGCTGCCCTTGTACTCTGACCTTCACCCTTGAAACTGCCTCCAAGGTCATTCACTGTAGGAAAACAATCAAGGTCAGGAATACAAGTAGGCATTGCTATATATGATTGATTGGCTGGTGATTTGGCTGGTTGATTGATTAGGTTAGGATCTGATAACAAAAAACATGGTTTATCGAATGTGTGACAAGTGCAGACTGAAACAACACTATGCTTCTCCGTGGTCTGATCAGGGTCTATTTCCCTTAAATCAGCCAGCATGATTTAAAGTCTGATTTAACATTTTTGACCTCTTATCTTGACATTGAACTTATTTTTTAATTTTAATTCAAACTAGTCAGGGTCAAAGTATGTGTTACATGTACCTATCACCTATCACAGAACACAACATAAGTAGTTGTTACTGTGATTGAACATTTCATCTCTAAGTTTGACCCGGACAAATGATGATGTGTATTAGTGGCCAACAACAACAACAAACTTACCCACAACGCTGGCCCCTCTCTCGGCAAACTGCAGAGCATACTCTCTGCCTAAGCCTGAAACATACAGATTGATCAACTGATTGATTGAATGGGGTTGTACAGTCATTCAACAACACTAGTATTCCAGTACAGTGGAACCTCTCTAAATTGGACACCAAGAATGCAACGTTTGTTTAGTTAGATTGGTTTTACTGACAATTATATTGAATGTTAATGCCTGTTCATGATTGCCAAACACGTAAAAATGTCTTGGGGCGCTCTTATTCTAGAAATATGGCAGAACCTGTCGAAACCAGACACCCTGGGAGTCCCAGGGGTGTAGGGGAGTCCCAGGGGTGTAGGGGAGTCCCAGGGGTGTAGGGGAGTCCCAGGGGTGTAGGGAGTCCCAGGGGTATAGGCGAGTCCCAGGGGTGTAGGGGAGTCCCAGGGGTGTAGGGGAGTCCCAGGGGTGTAGGGGAGGGTGTAGGGGTAGTCCCAGGGGTGGTAGGGGAGTCCCACAGGGGTGTAGGGGAGTCCCAGGGGTGTAGGGGTAGTCCCAGTGGTGGTTAGGGGAGTCCCAGGTGGGGTTGTAAGGGGAGTCACCCATGGGTGTTAGGGTAATAGTTAGTTCCTCCCAGGGTCCCCATGTAGGGGTGTAGGGGTAGTCCCAGGGGTGTTAGGGAGGGGGTCCCCAGGGGTGTAGGGAGTAACCCCAGGGGTATTAGGCGAAGTCCCCCAGGGGTTTGGTAGGGGAGTCCCATGGGTGTAGGGGAGGTCCCAGGGGTGTAGGGGGGGAGTCCCAAGGGGTGTAGGGGAGTCCCCAGGGGTAATTAGGGGAAAGTCACCCAGGGGTGTTAGGGCAGTCCTCAGGGGTATAGGGGCAGGGGATCCTCAGGGGTGTTAGGGGAGTCCCAAGGGGTGTAGGGGAGTCCTAGGGGTGTCCAGTTTAGAGAGGTTCCACTGTAATGACTGTATATACAGATGGGACAGTGCATGTAAATTGTAAAGAGAAACCATTGGATGTTCAGCACAAACATTACAATATCCTCTTAGACACAAAGAACCAGTGCTCCAAATAAGCATATTTTGGGGGTAAATCAGCATTCAAAATCAGGAAATCAGCATTGAAATAGATCTGAGGGAGTACAAATCAGCATTGATAATTGAAATTTCGGGGTTAGAAAACTGCTGAAAATATGTTGTCCTACACCATACTTTTCTATAAGTATCAAGTACAGATGGACATAGTTGTGAATGTCTCTTCAGTTAACAAGTTTACAAACAGTTGAAATAATTTTAGTTTTTGCTAATACAAATAAAGTTGGCATTGAAACACTCATTGAAAATTTTATTTCAGCACTGAAAAATATATTATTTGGTAAAATACTCGTTACGGCTCAACCGTATCTGGAGCTCTGATTAGGCATGAATCTAGGTAATTATAGGTTCATCAGCAAAACAGGTGTACCCTCCCAATCTCTAGGAAACATACATGAATGATGCAGAGCTCCAGATAAGCTGCGTACTGGCGTATTTTAGACACTTATTTTAGTAGAACATGCAGTACTGATTATCAAAAGTGGGAGTACAAACTACTCACAGCAATGTGAAAATAGTCAAAATACGCATTGATTTTCAAATTGAGTAGTGAAAGTACTGTAATAAAGTTGAAAATTTACTTAGTTGGGCTGCATTTTTGCAGCTCAAATAAGTGAATTTTTAGATTCGTTTTATTTTTTATTATTTGCTCTCTATGTAATAAGGAAGAAAATCAATAATACATTTGTAAAAGTAAAATAAGCATTGAATTTGAAATCTGATGGTATAATACTCTTTAGATACAAAACTTATCTGGAGCTCTGGTGATGTCAGATAATGAAATAATCAGGGTTATTTCATTCTTCATCAGTGTAGATCCTCATCACCCTGTGCACTGGTGTAAATTATTGTAATTGAGGGGTCACTGGCTCAATGGTGATTAACCCATTACAGACAGGATACAATTATAGTAGTATGAACATTTTGAGAGAAAAGAATCCTATTTTCTTTATTTCCTTTCGAAAGTATATGTTGTTACCACTCATTTGAACCGTCTCAACGAGACGGTTCAAACGAGTGGTAACAACATATACCTTTATTGAGAAATAAACAAAATAATGAGAATATCTTAACCTTAGACTGAAATGGGTTAATGTGTAACTGGGCAGTGTGATCAGTATCCTCACTCATCAACAGTCTGGCTTCAGCATACAATAATTAACCCTTAGACCGCTACACACAACAATTGTCGTCTGCTGTTGCTTTTATATCTTGCCTTATTTCTCAATAAAAACATGGTTTGACAGCACTTCAGAATCATTTCCAATGAAAATGATTCTAAAGTGCTGTCAAAGCATGTTGTAAATTATTCTAAAGTGCTGTGAAAGCATGTTTTTGATGATAAAAATGGAAAATAGAAACTAAACAGCAGACGACAAAAAATTAAGATAGCGATGTAAGGGTTAACAACAATATACATGTATTTGATTCTCATTATGATAAACTAGAACAGCCGATGTGGAGGTACCAATAATCTCTAACCATACCAGAGTCACTTAGCCACCACACGACCCTCCCCCCCCCACCCCCACCCAAAAAGAATACATATGAAACAAGAACTGGCATCATTCGGCGGTCGGCCGTCGGTCGTATGCAAAACGAAGCACCATCCACGATTGTACCCAAATATTATTCAAATCGGTGAAGTGGTTCATAAGTTATCGCAGAAACCAAAACAACTTTAACATGTTTGCCTTACAAACAAGCTACACGTAAGTCCTCAGTGACCTTGACCTTGGGCGGTCGGATGTGGGTTGTATGCAAAACAAAGCACCATTTTCTGCCAACGAACTTCTGGCTATCAAACACATTAAATCTAAAAAATATTTAAATGTAGTTTTTATTTTTTTTTTGCCAATAAAATCAATATTTGAGTTTCGTCAAATAATTTTTATTAAATATTTGTTTCATTATGGACCGATTTTCAAAATCTAACTTGTTTTCTTAATTACATAATTTCCAAGCTATCTAGCCAGGTTTCGGAGTCAATTTCCAAAAGTTTTTGGCCCATGTTAATTGCCCATAGGAAAATCTTTTTTTCGCAATAAAATCGTTATTTGATGGAATTTATTTAAATAATTTTTTTTAGGGAGTGCAACTTTTTTGTTCTTGATGAAAAAGTACTTACCTTTAGATATTTCTGAGATTTAATGTGCTTAATAGCCAAAAGTTTGTCGGCAGCATGTGGAACCTACAGTAAACAAATAGTATCCAAATCGGTGAAGCGGTTATTGCGTTATTAGCGTTGTTGAAGAAAAAACCACAACATTTTTGCCTTACAAACAAGGTGACCATAAGTCCTCAGTGATCTTGCCCTTGGGTGATCAGACGTAGGTTGTATCATCTCTAGACACACATTGTGGCCAAATATTATCAAAATCAGTGAAGGGTTTCAGGAGTTATTGAACAGAGTTCTGTTGTCAGAAGACAACGAAGCTCCCAGTTGGTAGCCTTCAAAATCTCGAATAAATGGACCTTTTGGCAGCCATCATAGATGACATAATCATCCGATTCCGACAAATATTGCACCAGAGCAATCGCCTCATCGATACCTTCAATTTGATATATGACATGAGCATATTCGGTCAAAAATAAATTTTGACCCCAATTTGACCCCAAGGGCCACACCCATTTTTGACCCCGGGGTCACCATTTTCACAACTTTGAAAGAGCATTGTACATCGATCATTCATACCCAGTTTAGTTGAAATCCAGCTACAACTGTAGCGGTTCATGAGAAGAAGATTGTTTAAGAATTTATGCTATTTTTAGACGGTGGCCATCTTGGATCAGCGATGACCTCAATTTTAACAAATCTGAAAAGGCTTCACCCATGGACCATAACTTTTAAGTTTGGCTAACATGGGCCAAGCGGTTCATGTGAAGAAGAATTTTGAAATCTCTAATAAAAGAACGACCGTTTGACCTTTCGGCGGCCATCTTGGATGACATAACCAGAGTGATCACCTCATTGATACCTTCAATCTGATATATGACATGACCATATTCGGTCAAAACTCAAATTTGACCCCACGGGCCACGCCCATTTTTGAACCCGGGGTCACCATTTTAACAACTTTGAAAGAGCATTGTACATCGATCATTCCTACCAAGTTTTGTCGAAATCTGGCTAGCGGTTCATGAGAAGAACATTTTTTAAGAATGTATGCTACTTTTAGACGGTGGCCATCTTGGATAAGCGATGACCACAATTTTAACAAATCTGAAAAGGCTTCACCCATGGACCATAACTTTTAAGCGGTTCATGTGAAGAAGAATTTTGAAATCTCTAATAAAAGAATAAAAGAACGACTTTTTGACCTTTCGGCGGCCATCTTGGATGACATAACCATCCGATTTCGACAAAAAATGCACCAGAGTGATCGCCTCGTTGATACCTACAATTTGATATATGACATGAACATATTCGGTCAAAAATAAAAGAGCATTGTACATCGATCATTCCTACCAAGTTTCGTCGAAACCCGGTTGGCGGTTCTTTTTGAAGAATTTGTGCTATTTTTATACAGCGGCCATCTTGGATTACGTAATGAAGTCATTTTAACAATTTTGTAATCCCCCTACCTAAGGACCATGACCATGAAGTTTGGTGACTATAGGCCCAATGGTTACCGAGGAAAAGACGTTTGAAAATGTTCACGGACGACAACGACGGACACATTGCGGTAACAATAGCTCACATGAGCTTCGCCTAGGTGAGCTAAAAACATGAATGTTATATAATTTGACCTTGGGTTAAGGGGTGTACGGTGGACCTTGACATTGAGGTCAGTGGTGGAAGGTGGGTCGTGGATTTGCTATAGCATGATATAGAATATTAAGATGAATGCATGAATGAAATATCAATGGGCTCCCTGAAAACAGAAGTTACCGTATACAAAATTTAACCCAAAGTTTTTGAACACACTAAGTTGGTGATTTGCTACAGCATGATAGCTATTCACATGAGGAATGCATGTATGAATGTGCTAAGTTTGTGACCTTGACCTTGGAGAAAGGGGTGGGTCATGGATTTGCTGTAGCACAATAGAGGATCATCAGATGAATGCATGTATGAAATATCAAAGTGTTCCTGGTAAAGAAACAGAAGTTACACAACATTTACCCCAACGTTAAGTTTATGAACATGCCAAGTTTGTGACCTGGACCTTGGGCTAAAGGTTGGGTGAGTCGTGGATTTGCTACAGCATGATAGAGGGTCATCTGAGGAATGCATGTATGAAATATCAAGGCGTTCCATGAAAGGAAACGGATGTTATAAGACATTTACCCCAACGTTAAGTTTATGAATGTGCTAAGTTTGTGACCTTGACCTTAGGGTAAGGGGTGGGCGGTGGGTCATGGATTTGTTATAGAACGATAGAGTACATGTATCAGCATATGAATGCATGTATGAAATATCAAGGCGTTCCATGAAAGGAAACAGATGTTATAAGACATTTACCCCAATGTTAAGTTAATGAATGTGCTAAGTTTGTGACCTTGACCTTGACATTGGGGAAAGGGGTGGGAGGTGGGTCATGGATTTGCTATAGCACAATAGAGTATCATCAGATGAATGCATGTATGAAATATCAAGGTGTTCCATGAAAGGAAACAGCTGTTATAAGACATTTACCACAATGTTAAGTTTATGAACATGCTAAGTTTGTGACCTTGACCTTGGGGTAAGGGTTGGGTGGTGGGTCGTGGATTTGCTACAGCATGATAGAGGGTCATCTGAGGAATGCATGTATGAAATATCAAGGCGTTCCATGAAAGGAAACAGATGTTATAAGGCATTTACCCCAACATTAAGTTTATGAATGTGCTAAGTTTGTGACCTTGACCTTGGGGTAAGGGGTGGGCGGTGGTGGGTCATGGATTTGCTATAGCATGATAGAGTATCATCGGATGAATGCATGTATGAAATATCAAGGCGTTCCATGAAAGGAAACAGCTGTTATAAGACATTTACCCCAACATTAAGTTTATGAATGTGCTAAGTTTGTGACCTTGACCTTGGGGTAAGGGTTGGGTGATGGGTCATGGATTTGCTACAGCATGATAAAGGGTCATCTGAGGAATGCATGTATGAAATAACAAGGTGTTCCATGAAAGGAAACAGAAGTTATAGGACATTTACCCCAACGTTAAGTTTGTGGACGCGAACGCTGACACCGACGACGCCGGGGGTATGCCATAAGCTCTTCTGCACTTTGTGCAGGCGAGCTAAAAATGAAAGGTGTTACTAATGTACATATATATGCACGTACATGTACTAACACTATATCCCCTCTTGAGAAGAAGGGGGGGGGGGGGGACTGAGGACTCAATTGTAATGAAATTTCAAGACATATTTACAGAGAGAAATAAAACATATACTCCTAATTTGTGTGGCGGATATTTTCACCGCTAGAATGCAAAGAGTTAATGGCAGTTGACCCAAGTTTCAAATATGTATTTATCTACCATACTCTATCAGACGGCATGTAATACATGAATATGTTCCAAATCGTTATCTATTAGTGCAATATGCAACTACAAGCGACACTGTACCTCGAGTGCAAGATTCCGTATCATGGCTGATTGTCACATTTCACAAATTGTAACTTAAAGGAGAACATCAGGATTTGTTGAAAAAAAAGAATAAAAAAAGAAAAAAACGTGTTTTCATCATAGATACATGTATATGTGTTCATCCTGGCCCTGTGTAAAGTGGTGTAATTGAAGATCATGTATAGTGTTCATCCTGGCCCTGTGAAAGTGGTTTAATTGTCTGAGATACATGTATATGTGTTCATCCTGGCCCTGTGTAAAGTGGTTTAATTGAAGATACATGTATATGTGTTCATCCTGGCCCTGTGTAAAGTGGTTTAATTGAAGATACATGTATATGTGTTCATCCTGGCCCTGTGTAAAGTGGTTTAATTGAAGATACATGTATATGTGTTCATCATGGCCCTGTGTAAAGTGGTTTAATTGAAGATACATGTATATGTGTTCATCATGGCTGTGAAAGTGGTTTAATAAGTACATGTATATGTGTCAATGAATACAGTGTTTATGTGATATATGTATATGTTCATCCTGGCTGTGTAAAGTGGTTTAATTGAAGATACATGTATATGTGTTTAATTCGATCATGGCTCTGTGTAAAGTGGTTTAATTGAAGATACATGTATATGTGTTCATCATGGCCCTGTGTAAAGTGGTTTAATTGAAGATACATGTATATGTGTTCATCATGGCCCTGTGTAAAGTGGTTTAATTGAAGATACATGTATATGTGATCATCCCATGCCCTGTGTTAAAGTGGTTTAATTGAAGATACATGTATGTGTTCATCATGGCCCTGTGTAAATGGTTTAATTGAAGATACATGTATATGTGTATCATGCCGGCCTGTAAAAGTGGTATGATTACATGTAAATTTAATGTGTCAGCATGGCTGTTAAGTTGTTTAATTGAAGATACATGTATATGTGTTCATCATGGCCCTGTGTAAAGATGGTTATTGAAAGTTTATAACATGTATATGTGTTCATCATGGCCCTGTGTAAAGTGGTTTAATTGAAGATACATGTATATGTGTTCATCATGGCCCTGTGTAAAGTGGTTTAATTGAAGATACATGTATAGTGTTATCTGGCCTGTGTAAAGTGGTTTAATTGAAGATCATGTATGTGTCTCATCATGCCCGGTGTGTAAAGTGGTTTAATTTGAAGATACATGTATATGTGATCATATGGTGTGTTTAAGGTCATGATGTGTAAAATATTGATCGAGTACTTAGGACCGCTGGGTTGTTCTATGTTCATCCATATCGTATCACCCTAAATTTATTGTGATATTCTATCTTGTTGCACTCAACATGATAGAAAATCTGATACTTATGTACCAATTCAGCGGTCCTATAGTATCGTCATACATGTATATCTTCAATTAAACCCCATGATGAAAACACGTTTTTATTTTTTATAGTATTTATAAAAAAAATCCTGATATGTCCTTTTAACCCTTTCATCCCTACGTAATTGACCTTGATAGTTCCATTCTCACTTCTAGACTATTCCATTAATCAGATTAGGGATATTCTTCTTTTTTTTTTAAAATGCGAAAAATATTGTCAAACACTGATGCGACAGTTCGTTTGGAGCTACAGAGATTGCAAATGTTGGCTTTATGGTATCCAGGGTTGATAGCGTTAACCTTTTAACCTCTAAACGGTTCAGTTAAAGGTACATGCCCACTCAGTAGGCACAAAATGTTCTTTATAGGAATTAAATAAGTGTATAATTGTGTCACTATTCCACCAGTTCACTAGGAGATGAAGTTGTCCAAGTATGGTGGATGTAGGCCCAGGAGTATTCCATATACAAGCTTGACTATAAACATTAACCAAGTAATTCAAGGTTAAATGTAGGTGAAGGTAAAATATAGGTCAGGGGTTATTCATGTACATCCCTATGAGAAAAGGTTGTCCAAGTATGGTGTCTGTATGCACAATAGTATTCCATGTACAAGCTTGACTAGAAACCTTAACCAAGGTTGACTAAAAACCTTAACCAAGGGGAATTAACTAAGTAATTCAAGACGAAATGTAGGTCAAGGTCAAATAAAGATCAGGGGTTATTGATGTACATCACTAGGAGATGAAGTTGTCCAAGTATGGTGGGTGTAGGGCCAGTAGTATTGCATATACAAGCTTGACTAAAAACCTTAACCAAGGCGTGACGGTGACGCCGACGCCGGGGTGACAACATAAGCTCTAACTATTCTTCGAATAGTCGAGCTAAAAATAAATACAGAGAATAAATAGTAATGCCTATTAACATTTTAAGGAAACACGGTTATCGCCCCTGATAACCATGTGGAAATTTGTGTCTGATATAAAAAGTGTAATAATGCCAATAAATATGTGGGGTAATGGTGAATGAATGTTTATTTTGCCAGAAAATGTCCAAGATGATGATGCTGATATAAGAACATTTTGTACCTACTGAGTGGGCATGTACCTTTAACCCTTTCAACACTGGATATCCTGCATTGGCTTTTTAATGCTAATTTGTTGACTATTCCATTCACCCATTACATGCGGAATATATCTTTAAGGCAGTCTCCGCGAAAGACCGTCGGACCTCGGACCTGGCCGAAACAAATTGACCAGGACCGGTAAATATTCTCGAAACTTCGGTCCTCGTGTCCGATGAAATTTTCAAGTTGGTGACGAGCTCAGCCAGTGACGAATTGACAAATTCACCTCGTCCTTTACTACTGACTGTTTCACGAAACCTGCCCAAATTTTACGGCTATATAAACAATGCAAAAACAATATTTTTTGTGATAATATTAAATTAAAGTGAAATTTAAGAACGAGCCTTCTTTTTGTTTCATGAAATTTGGTCAAATATTGATTTTATTGCGAAAAAACAATTTTCCCATGTTAGATCCCCATAGACATCTTCACAGAGTGAAGATGTCTATGGGGATTTAACATGGGGAACAATTTTAGAATTTCAGAAATACTAGACCGATTTTCAAAATTTAACTTTTGTTTTCTTAGTTAGATCATTTCCAAGATATCTAGCCAGGTTTCGGAGTCAATTTCCAAATTTTTTCGTTTTTTGACTCCTCCCACAGCTCCTCCACTTCCTTTTCCCCCATGTTAAATTCCCATAGACAAATTAATTTTTCGTAATAAAATCAATATTTGACCGAATTTCACGAAATAAAAAGAAGGCTCATTCTTAAATTTTCCTTTAATTTAATATTATCGAAAAAAATATTGTTTTGGAATTGTTTATATAGCCATAAAATTTGGGCAGCTTTCGTGAAACAGACAGTAGTTTAGAACAT